>JAUKPS010018078.1:0-10607 GCA_032273165.1 Chlorellidium tetrabotrys | reverse complement strand
AGATGGTGTTTTTTAGGATCAGAGACTTTAGGTTTTCTACCTTTATTCGCTTCAAGTTTTCTAACAGCTTGTAAGATTGCGGAAACATTACAATCCATATTTCGCTCCTGTAGAGTTCAAGATTCCAAATTGAAAAAGCTATGACCAATGCCATAGCTCCATTATACAACGTGTAATTCATTTTGTCAAGTTCCTTCGGAACATTTTAGTAGGCATTGGCAGTACACCCGGTTAAACATCTTGCCACGCCAATCGCACTTCTCGCTCCTAATAGTATAGCATTATGTGCGGGGGAGGCCACCCAAAGATTGAAAGCGGATACAAAATCTGTCGCTCCAGCCCATACCTGTGAACCAAACATGCTATGGGCAGTATGGATTCCATTATTTGTTGCAGCTAAGTTGGCACAGTTCTGATCCCATCCAATAGCCCCAAGTCCATGATTCGCCCTGTGTTGATTTACCAGTGCTAAGAATTGCTCCTCAGCACTCTCAACTGCTTGATTCGGTGTTAAAATTCTATATTGTCCAGCAAGCTCACCATTTAAAATTTTCTTACCCTGCACGTTTCCATACTCAACAGTATAAATATTTTCAAGTTCTCCAAGCGTTTCACCGGGAGCAGCAACTTGAGCAATAATCATACCGACTGTAAACATAATTCCATTAATCATTTTTGTTCTCCATTTAAAAGTTCACACTTACTTTTCCAGAATTTTAAAGTTTCATATACAATTGTATTTTCATGTTTTGCACATGGATTTGGTAACATAATTGTATTTTCTTCTAAATGCTGTTTAAGTTCATCTTCAATTTCAGAAAGTTTTACTTTGTCTTGATCAAAATTTCCTATGAAATCCATAGCGTCCTTTATAGCTGTAGCAATACCTTCCCACCCTCTATTTTTACTTTTTACTAACCAATTTAAATACCAATCTCTGTCTTTTGTATGTGGATTATCAGTATTGCATTTTTTACATAACATCACTAAATTAGAGACATCATTTGATCCACCGAGTGAAACTGGTATAATATGAGATCTTTGTAAGGATTCTGAAGCTTTTTTCCATGATTTTTTCCAGTCATTATCGACATCCCATTCACTATTGAAATATCCACATCCAAAGCATGAAGGTTCTCCAATGTCAATTGCAGGAGGCATCCAGTATTTTTGATTGTTAATTTCTACTGGTGTTCTACGCCAATATTCTACAATACTAATGGCGCTTGGCGTATTTTTTCTTAATTCAGAATTTTTCTTTGCCATTTTTTCTCCATTAAAAGGGATCTGTTTCATACTCTAATCCCATAGAACGTCTATTATATTTTAAAGAGCGATATTTTTCAATATCAAGTTCTCTAAAAGGAATTTCTCTCATATCTCGTAATCCTGCACTACATGTGTACCAGTACATTACATCCTTTAGAAACAAGAATTGACCTTTGCGTAATGCGGCTTTTCCTAGTCTTTTAAGTGCTTTCTTATTCAAATTAGTCTGTGTTATAAAGTTAAGTTGACTAAATGATCCAATTATTCCATATGGAGTCAAATGCTCATCTAAACATTTTCTAACTATATAAACAGCTTCTCTTTCCTGCTCATGGGCATTTAAATTTTTAGATTCGTAATAAAGAAACTTATCTCTAGAGCGTTGACAATTCTTTTTTACAAATTTTAGGAATGTAGCAAACCTCATTTCACACCTCTATATCTACATAGCTTAGTTCATCAACGCATCTGAATTGAGTTCCATTGATTTCAGCGTACCAGTTATTATGATAGTGTCCAAAATACCACTGTTTAGGTTGATGGGATTGGAACATCATTTCTAGTAATTCACTTGTCTTTGTAGTGAATCTGTCTGGATTGTATCCAAACATTTCAAGGATTTTATTATCCCCGACATGCTTTGAGATGCTTCTGGGGCATTCGTGAGTAATCACAACGTCTGGTTTCATTTTTTGGTATAGCCATAAAGCCATTTCCATTTCTTCCATTGATAGTTCTTCGTTATCCCAATAAGATTTAGCTCCACCCATTAAGAAGCTTTTTTGTCGTTGCTTCCAGTCAATTGAGAATCCACCTCTAACGAAAAAGAAGTCGAGTCCACCATGAGTTGCAGTTCCAAAATCTTTACTCTTGCCTGTTGTAGCTGTAGATTCTATAGCATGAGGCGAAGTGTAATACTTGTCTAGCGAATCATGATTTCCTGCAAAAAATTTATGCTTATTGTGGTCGATGACATTCAAAGGCTTGTAATCAAATCCCATATCACCAACTTGGATAGAATAATCGCACTCTTTAGTGAGTGCGATATACTCTTGAAATTTACCGTGGGCATCGCCCACAATTCTAAGTTTCATCTATTCTCCTTGGATTAAGATATAGTATTTACATACTCGTCCTTGAAATAACGTCCAGCTCTATCAGCCATTCTCCGCAATGCATTCTCAACTAACGCTTCTTTTCGCGATGGAATAAACGGAAGTATTCCAAGTTCTGCTCGACCAATTGCAATCTTTTTAGCAAGTTTACGATCAAATTCATCCTTTGGATTCAATAGGCTAATGCCAATAGAATTTTTATCAATTGCAACAACACAACCAATAGGTTCACGCTTTGAATTTCTCAGGAACTCAATCAACATGTGCAACTCTCCTCAGTTAGAAAATAGTTTGTTCAATTCTTCGATTTCTAGATCAATTTTGACGATAGCTTGTAAAAGTGCTTCTCGTCTATTTTTCAACGTTTCAAGACTAATACTTGCTTCGTACAGCTTTTTGTATTTGGCAGTCAAATCAGATTGAGATGACTGTTCAGTTTCAGGTTTGTCTTCCATTCTACTTTTGAAGATCTCGTCAATAGTATTTTGAAGATCTTTAAAATCAACTGTCCAAGTTGGCATCTTTATTCTCCATTTGAAACACGGTTAAGTTGTCCACGTCTTTATTATACTTGACAGAACCCTGATTGTCAAGCAAGTCCGTAGAAAAATTTCCAATTTCCACTCCAGCGTTCGTGACGGTCACTGTTCCCGTAAGGAATCGACCATCTTCTTTTCCACCAACAACTGTTTGTGATACGAACGATTCTGTAAGTTTAGCTGTTTGATTCATTTTTAATCTCCTCAAGTCTTTTAAGAATAGCATTCCACTGGGTAGGCATCAAGCAACCAGATAGCTGATGCAACAAAAATTTAATCTGTTCGTCCTGAACTTTCAACTTCAATTCTAAATCTCGCATGTGACTTTCCATAAATGTGAAATTTGGGTCAATTGATTCTAGATCTTCAGACACTTTACTGTCCTTTCGTTAATGGTTAGTGGAGCGTGAGGGAATTGCACCCTCGCCCTTCCGTTTTCTCCAGAAGCTGTTAAGCTAAACTACAGTAACGCCCCATTTAAAAGTTGGATGTGGAGTTCTTGGTTCCTTGGAAATCGCGACCCTCGCAATGATGCATCATTACTACTTGTCATCCATATCGAACATCCAACTACGAGAAGTGAAGGATTTGAACCTCCGGGACTTTTACATCCTTCCGTTTTCAAAACGGACGCATTAGGCCACTCTGCCAACTTCTCTTCTAGTATTATTATACCAGACTCTCGCCAAAAGTCAACTACTTTTATGCCATTCTATTTGGCCTTGGTGGAGTTACGCGAGGTGGAGGCGTTGGAACGCCAGTTGGCCTCAGTGGTGTTGGAGTCACTGGATCAACTACAGGAGCGTCCCTGTACGCAGATGCGACAAGAGACTCAGCTTCTAGTTTAACACCGTCCAGCGTCAAAGCAAGTTCTTTTCTTTCATACGTCAAAAAGATATCACCGAGCTTATAAATTGCACGCAACGTGTAGGTGCTGTTGTTATTTTGAACGATAGAAATATCTAGATCTCTATACTTAGTATTGAATGAGTTACTTGTTACAAGTGTCCAGCTATCGGAACGTATCATATTATTATCCTCAAATTGTTTTTGGTTGTAGTGGTGGACTATTAATTACTTTACCAGATGGATCTTTAGGAACCCAAATATAATATTCATTGTCAATAAAATCTTGTAGCTTTGGAGGTAGACAATTCACCCTAGACATTAGCAGCATAGCATGAGCTTTACTCGCTTCAGAGTATTTCTTTATAGCGGTAGCTCTTTTATTTCTAGCGTCTTGTTCTTCTTGCGTGACCTTTGGAAGAACCAAAGGAAGAGTTTGCACCCCAAACGCCTCAAATACTACTTTATCTGCTTCGGTTTTAGCAGAATCTAGTGTTGGTAAATCCAACGCTTGAATTAAGAAATTTGCATTGCCTACTTTTATTGCAGCAGTAAAATCGTATAATCCATTCTCATCTTGCACAATGGAGAATTTAAGATTACTATAACTTGCCACTTGACTGTTAGAATTTACTGAAACCCAATTATTTACTGTTCTCATGTTAAGCTCCAATTACTTTATTTATTTCATTTACATATTTTGATTCTGGATTAACGCCAACTATTCTAGATACTAATTGACCTTTATTGAACAAGTATACTGACGGCATAGCAGATACACCGTATACTGTGGCTATATCTATTGCTATATCTGTATTTATTTTTACTACAGAAACTCTACCTTCAAAATCTTGTGCTAGTTTATCCATAATTGGGGCTAGCATTTTGCATGGGCCACACCAAGGAGCATAAAAGTCAACTAGTGTGGGCTTGTCATTTTCTATCACTTGCGATTTCCAGCTATTGTTATTTATTTCTAGTGCTTTTGTTGCCATTTTTTATCCTTTATGAATATGAAAATGCCGAATAGAAAATTCTACTCGGCGATTTTTTTGATCCTGTGATCTGAGAAGACTATAAGAGTATGGATCAGATACCTATTTCTCGTCTTCTTGTATATTCTATTATACCTTGCAATCGACTCTTTGTCAACCAAAATCTTAAATTATTCTGGAGGCTCAAGAGGCCCGGCGAATTGGAATAGGTTCTTAGTTACTCCATTCAACCCGGTATTTATAATAGTATCTATATCTTTAGAAGAATATTCTTTTATAGAAATTACTTGGTCATGTGTTTTTACCCAATAGTATCCGGGTTTAGTTGGATTATCTTTCCATTTTAAATCAACATATTTATGGATTAATGCATTAGCAATAGAAATAGGAACTTGAATTAATGCCAGACCTATTTGTGGATTTGTAGAGATCAATTGCACTATTGAACTCGGATCGAATTCGTAATTTGGTTCATCCATTATACAAGCTCAGCTTTCTTTTTAGTTATTTTGATTCCATTCATCTTGTCTTGCCATAGCTTATTCTTAGAGATGGCCTGAATAACGCTTCTACCTTCTTGGATTCCAAAAATACAGCCATGCGAATATAGTTCGTCAGCAGCATCCTTGATATTTCTAGCAGCATTAACGTGAGTAGTAATCTTATGTCCACATTTTAGACATTTGAAATGATTGCTATCTTCTTTATTCTTCTTGTCAATGTGTCCGCATTCGTTACACTTGATAGTAGTATATGGGCTAGGAATTGTATAGAATGGAATATCTCTTTTTTCGCAGATCTCAACCATGATTCGCCCAAAGTTTTGCCCAAATTCTCCGTTCTTCGCTCCAGTAGTGATATTATCAATTGCAATACCCATCTTTTTATCAATTAAATTATCTCCGATAGCATTTGCAATCACCCTTAATTGAGTATTAATTTTTCTCAATAACCCCTTTTGCAAATATCTTAAAGGTCTTCTTTTTTCACTATTAATAGAAAGATATTCTTGTTTTGAATTGTAAAGTTTTTTGATTACTTTATGTATATATGCATCAAACTTTTCTAATTCTGGTAATTGTTCTTTAACCCACTCCATTTTGATATTTTTATCATTTCCATCTTTTTTATTTTTCTTTGGGGGTTTGATAATGGCATTAAATATATTCTTAATTTTTAATAGCTGCTCAATCTTGTTAGATCTAACAATAGAAGATCCATCATTAAATGTTAACCAATATTGCCTCTCTTTATTTACGTCAAATCCAATGAATTCAACTGGATCATATGCGGTATCTTCAAAATATTCATCGAAAGCTTTGAACAAGATATTCTTGCCCTTCTTATTCGTTTGAATTTTTAAATTGCCGCCAAGCCTCCCCATGTTTCCGATTGGGTGCTTTGAATATATTTTGTACACTTTCAGTTTTACAGAGTCGTCAGTAAATGGGATTTTTAATAGCTCATTATTGTAGGATGGAGATTCAGAGTAGTTAATCGTATTGCCTTTAAATGTACATTTTGGCATACGGGTGATTTCTTTTTTTGTTGTCGGATCTTTTACGGTTTCGCCATTCCTTTTCCAATATCCTACAATTTGTCTAATTGTATATCTTAGTAACTCTTTTTGATATGTCTTGCTCTTTTCTCCAAATTTATACTTTGGATTACTAAATATATATGCAAATTCTGTATCTCTCATCGTAGTGTCCAAGACTTCTGTTCCATCTGCTACTACAGTAGAATACTTTTTAAATTTAATGATTTCTTTGTTCTTAATCATGTCGCATAATTTTTTGAATATTTCTTGATATACTTTTTTAGAAATATCGAATTGCTCATCAATAAGTTTGTAATTAGCATCATTCTTATCGATTACAAATGTAATTCCGCGCATTTTTCTTGTCTTAATTGGTTGCATAGGTTTCCTTTATCTATGTAATTGTTGTTTAGTTAAAAACACTAGGATCGAGAAAGTTTTGGTAACTGTGTATGTTCCTTTTTTCAACTTTCCTTAAACAGATCATCTTCGTCAAAATTCTCAAGAATTAATTCAAAGTCGAGATCTGTTATTTTATACTTCTTTTTCAATAAAAGAAGGCACTGAATTAACTTTTTGGTCTCTTCAGCTTTTTGTCTTAGTAGACTCCAAGAAGCAATAAACGCTTGATTGCTTAATAGAATTTTATCTTTTGTATCATATTCTAATATATCATTAGAACTATCTAGTATCTCTTTGATATCCAATGATGGTTCCTTTGTTTCGAATATGGATTTTATCATTTTTTTCATGAACATGGAATAAAGATTTATATCAAGTTTATTAAAATTCATGATTACCCTCTGCCATAAAAATCTATTTCTTGATTTATTATTTTTTCATCCGGGTTCCATCCGGCCTTTTTAATATATTCACTCAAAGCTTTTCTGGTTGCCAGATTTTCTTTCTTCAAATCTTCTATTTGCTTGTTTAGGTTTTGTATATAGTTTAATCCAAACTTGCATTTATTAGGAGGGCAGCAGTCTAGTTTGCCGCACGAACCACATGTTGAACAATAAATTTCATGCATTTCTTGCATAAGCTCCATTGGAATATTATATCCATTATAGATGTATTCACTCATTTTTGATAGTATTATTTTCAATTTTTCGTGATACATTATTATTTGCAATCTTACAATATTTTAAAATTATTGTTTTGGATAATTCTTATACAAAGCATCTAAGCAAGATATATCCGTTTCTTCATACCATCCTTTATTAGTATAGATATTAAGAACGTCTGTAAAGTATTTCTCATACATCTTTGCCACTTTTTCAAGAGAGAAATTCTCAGCCCAAGTTCTACAGTCTTCGGGCTTGATCTTATCAATATTTTCAATAGCCTGTAAGAAGTCGCCCATCGTTCTACATCTATAGCCAGTTACGCCATGCAGATTATTTTCGGCAAAAGAACCCCAATCTGTTGTTATAGTAGGCGTTCCAGAGAATAGATTCTCAATTTGAACTCCACCAAATGGTTCTATATACATCGACGGTAAAAAACTAGCCTTAGCATTAGACATTAATCTTTTTCTAAGTTTAGTATCTGCATATCCTAGATATGTTACATTGTCTGGTATTTTATACCCTTCTTCTTTTTGTCCTGCAATAACTAGTTTTACTCCAGCTCTTTCGCAAGCTTGCAAGACTATGTTGACTCCCTTGCCATCATATACTCTGCCAAGATACAAGAAGTAATCGCTCTTATTTGCATTAAATTCAAAATCATCTGGATCGAAATAATTTGGGATGATTACATCGTACCAATCCTGTCTACATTGTCCTACTGCTCCAATACCATAATATGCATGATAGATAGCATAAGACTCAAAGATCTTAAATCTGGCCCAATGTCCACCAGCATATCCAATTCCCGGCTCAACGACAATCATATCGTGTTCATGGGCATCACAGATAGCCCTTACTCCAGAACCCCAGAAAGGTAGTAGGAAGTCATTCTTCTTTTTTCTCAGGCCGATTTCTCGTATAGCATTCTTGTAAAATGTTTGATAGGCATGATCATTGGTATCGAACTTGAAGAAGTTCTTTCTCCAGTCATAATTGCCATATGCGATTTCAAGATCTTTATTCGTGCTGACAGTTACATGTTCGTCACAAATAAGTTCACTATCTTCATGGCCATAATGGATAACTTCATGACCTAAAGCCTTCATCATCTTGCAAAATTTAAGTACCTTCTGGGTATATGCGCAAGCCACATACTCTGCATTTGTTACAGTATGTGGCAGACCAAGACAGTGAAATCTCATTAGAATGGCACTCCTAGGTCACTATCATCATCAAAAGAATGTCTGGCATCTTCTTCCTCTGCAACTGAATCTTCTACAATATCCTTTAAGTATTGTTTAATAATATTAGATACTCTGCCAGCTTTTGATGTATATTGCTCGACTTCCACATAGACTTGTTTACCATTAAGAGGCTTTTCATTGAAGTTTTCGCCCTTTTTAACTGGTTTCAAACCAACAGCTTCTCGTAGTGCATTCAGTTTAGTTGGACTTGTAACACTGATTTTATCAAAGATTCTCTTGTTCTCGCCATCATATTCAATATCAACCCATACACTAAGACATGCACCTTTAGAATTATAATCTGTAATCAAGTATTCACTAGTCGTCCATTCGGCTTTCTTGATTTTAGCGGTATATTCACCTGAATCAAGTAGGATATCTTTATAGTTTGATCGTTTTTCTTTTTCATCCCATACTGGTTTCATCATCTGATCCTTTCGATTATGGTTCCCGATAGTTGACTTTGACTCTTCTGAATTGTTTCGCCTGTATTTTGATCTAAGAACGTGACGGTATCTGCAAAGTGTTTAAATCTATTGGAGTAATAGATACCGTCATTCGTTCTTATTTTATATAGTGGCTCCGCCACGTAAGACATATATCCATAAAACTTATAACTAACTAACAAACCAAAAACTAAAATATTTGCAGTGAGGAAGAGCTTAAGTAGTTCTTTACTTGCCACAGAATGACTCTTTAATAAATGAAAAGGTTAAATTGTTAGTCTCTCGTAGTTTAGACTTGCACTCCAATAAAACTTCTTTTGAACCTTTTCTTTCAAAGAAAAGAACTGTTCGGGCAAAGATATTGCCCATTAATAAAATTGGTAAAACTATGAATATGGAATAAAATACCCGTATAATCCGGTACGCAAGAATGCTAAGACTTTGAATCATTTTTTTTGTATCCTTTTGGCTCATGTATATGTTGAATTCTTTACGGTCAAGTTATTCATCTATTTTACCATAGCTTTCAATCTTGTCAAGTAATTCCTCAATTATTTGTATGCTACGCTTAATTAAGCGAGCGTCAAAGTTATCTGGGGCATCTCTATAACAGAAATGCCACCTGCGAAGCTCTGAAATCATTTCTTCGGGTGACATCTTTTCCACGTTGTCGAACATCTCTATTCCTTTTATATTGTAGACATGAATCAGGTCGCTCAACTGTAAATGCTATTGCCCTTACCTACGCCTTAGTGTCGCATCGCCCTCATTGTCATATCTGTATTATTATTATACCCGATCACGTTGGATTTGTCAACTTCAATCCAATGGATTTTTCAATTCTTCGATACTTTTAAGATCTTTGATTTTTACATTATAACAATTTGCTTTGACTCTATATCCGTTAGATGGATCAATTTTCCCTTTCGGCCAGTATTCGGCATTTTGAAAATATCCCTCTTTATCCATCCAGCCTAGAATCCAACCACAAACAAGATTATCTTCCTTGTCTTTCTGAATACGTACAAAAATATATCCATCGCATTTCTGTACTGTATTGTATGCTGCAATAGAACAATCATATTCTGGCAATGGTTCTTTTGAAGTTAACTTTGTCTTGATATCATATTTCTTCTTTTTATAAGAGATATCATAGTCTTTAGTATTTGAAGATTTAGCAGATAAGAAAGATTTGATAATTTCTTCCCCAAGAAAACCCGTGATATTACCTTGCCCCTTGAGGATGGAGTTTTTTAATTGCCCCATCTCTTCAGCTTTTTTCTTGGCAATTTTTTTCATCTTGTCTGTGATTTCGATTTTAAGCATTTACAAGACCCCTGTTAATATCTAGATTCAAAAATTTCAATACTTCTTCAATAGAATTGAAGTTCAACGTATTGTAGTCATCGGTCGGCATGCTCACATTGCTGTAGTCATAGAAGTCATAAATCCATATGGGTTTATTGTCTATTGCTCTTGGTAGTAATATATGATATTGTTGACTTGAGATAGCCTTTTCAAATGAAGGCCAGTATTCTGAATA
>JAUKPS010017967.1:0-10610 GCA_032273165.1 Chlorellidium tetrabotrys | reverse complement strand
CCCTTCGGTCACTGGGTGAGATGCGGGTGCATTCAAGTTAGAGAGCAACTCAGCGTTGGGCGTGTAGTTGCCTCGCTGGCTATAGTCTTTGAACGGGACATAGCGTGCTGGCCCCATGCCGAAGTTGGTGGTGCGAGGCTTGAGCAGGCCGTAGGTAGACATATCCAGACCAGTGTTCTGGGTGGTCTCGTTGCCACCAGTGCTACTGAGCAAAGCCGCCAACAAACCGCCAGCACCAGCCGCACCGCCTGATGTTTTCAGCAGGTCAAGGATGGATTGAACTGGGTCACTTGTTGTATCGCCAGAAAGGATATTTCCGCTTGCGTCTGTTTGGCGAATTACATTGCCTTGGTCATCTTTTGTGACTGTTGTCTTGTCGGGGTATGTAGTTGTGGATGTGCCGTTTCCATTGTCTTGCGTAACGCCACCGTCTTTAAAATGAGCCACGCCACCATCCTTCATCATCACAGCAAGACCGCCACGTTTAACTTCTGGCACATCATCAACAACTGGATACTCGGTGTAATCATCCACTGGAGCAGGAACAACTTTTGCGTTCTGATCAGTTATGTCAGTGCCGTCGTCATTACGAATGGTTATCGTGCCATCTCTTGCAGTGATGGTGTGTGTTCCGTCGCCATTGTCGTGAACGGTGTTGCCGTTCTTGTCAACAATGTTTCCGTCTGAGTCTGTTGTGCCAATGATGTTTCCGTCTTTATCCAATTCGGTTTTTGAGCCATCATCATTTGTTTGGGTGTAGGTTCCGTTGCCATTGTCTTTAATGGTTGGGTTGCCTTTTGCCCAAGTTGGGAGCTTACCGATTGTAGAAGTAACGGGCGGATTCTGTGTGCCAGATTTATTGCCGCCAGTTTGAGTGCCAGACTTGTTGCCACCAGTGAGGATTTTCTGAGCGCCAAGGCCCATCACAGCGCCTGCAAGGGCGTTGATCACAGCATTGGGTACGCCACCAGAAGTTGTGGTGGTGCTACCGATCTTTTGGCGAACAGAGTCACCGGGCGAGGTGATCGAAGTGATCGGCCCCTTGGAGATGTTTGGCACGCCAGACATTTCAGGCATCTGCGAGGACATCAGGCTGACGTTGTTTGACTGTGCTGGAGCAATCCGAGATGTCATGCCTTGTGGGCTGTTCTGCATTTCACGCAAGGCGCTGGTCAACTGAGACACATACGCAGGCGAGGCGGCATTACTGACAGACATCGATGGGTTGATCGTGCGGTATATGTCGTTTGTGACTGCTGGAGCCGAAGCCGCATCACGGATGATGCTTCCCAGACGGGCGTCTTTTTGCAACTGTGGCAATGTTGCGCTGGAGATTCGTTTGTTCAAAATTGCCATGATTTATCCCGTTGGGTTCAATAATTTGGACAGGCCAGCGATGCTTGTAATGGGCGTCAGTTTCGATGGCGGAACGTAGGCAGGCGGCTTATTGCTACCCACTGGGAACAGCTTGCGTACATCAGCCTGTGCTGGGGGTAGTTTATCAACACTTGATGGTTGTGCGCTAGAGTAGTTTTTGGCGATATTGGTGAATGCCGAGGCCATGCCAAGTGGGCCTTGTTGGGCCGCAGATTGCAGGCTCTTCGCCATGTTGATCCCGCCAACGATCTTCTGGACGGTTGGCTTGATGTCGGCAAGCGTGCTCTGAAAGCCGCTGTAGACAGGCTCTGGCTCTTGCTGGGAGGCCATAGCAAGGGGTGATGGCTCAACCGATAGGGGTGTTGGGAACCTGTCGCCAGCAGTGACGGGGAACGAGTTGGGCTCAATATCGCTTGCAACTGGCCCAGTGCTGGTTTTTCCTGATGGCAGATACTGTGCCGCAAGCGAAGCAATAGCCAATGGGTTACCACTGGACAATGCTTGTGCGGTTTGCACGCCCTTCAGGGCATTGCCGATGTTGATGCCTGTATCACCGATCTCGATGTCGCCAGCACCACTCAGGGCGCTTGTGACGAGGTTTTTGGGGTCTAGCTTGCCACCACTTTGGACAACCGACTTGGCAAGATTTCCAGCCGTTTTGGCGACTGTGCCAGACAGGGCATCAGAAGCCAGTGCAGAAGAAGCCCCAGCAGGATTCCAGCCACCACCAACGTCGATGTTATCCATCGTCCCGCCAACATCACTCAGGGCTCCACCAACTTCACCAGTGACATAGTTACCGATCTGGCCTGCGCCATACGACAAAGCACCAGCCTTGATGGCATCTCCAACATCCTTGCCTTGAGCAAGCTGAAGCGCCGCCGCACCCAATGGGCCACCAAAATAGTTTGCCGCAATGTTTGCAACGGTGTTTAGGATCGGACTGCTCTCAAGAATGTTCGCAAGATCATTGCTTGAGTGCTGGGTCGTATAAAAAATCGGGTTGCCCTTGGCATCAAACTGCACACGGTAGGCAGTGTTGCCATCTCCGCTGTATGTCCCGCCAAACGCATTGCCAGTGGTGCGCTCGTTGTAGTTGCTGAGAATGCGCTCACCAGTAGCTTTGTTGATGATGCCTTCGCCAGCCTTGACTTTGATAGTGGGGGTTCCCTCTGGAAGATTGAGGTTGTCCATTAAACCAAAGCCTGAACCACGTTTGCCGCCAGCAAAATCTAATGATGCTTCTTCCTCTTTGGTTAAAGGGCGGTAGCCGTCAGATTCAGGAACCACATACCCTTTGGTTACTTTGTCAGAGGGAACATCTTTATACCCAATAGTTTCGTTTTGTCCAGTTTCCCCGTTTACCGCATATTGAGGAATGACATACTTGTCGCCCATCTTTTCAACGGATTGACCGTTGTACAGCAACCGCTCTTCGACGGGCTGGCGTGTGTAGTAAGCACCCTGCCCAATCTGTTTGATGTCCGTCACACCAGAAGCGACAAGGCTCTTTGCCATATCCAGAGCGTTGGCTTCAGCGGAGCCAAATCCCTCGCCCTTCCACTTGGAAGTCATGCCCTGATCCAGAATCTGCTTCTTGACACGCTGGACATCAGCGGCAGTCATGTGAGCCTTCTTGCCCCCATAGACATCATCAAAATACTCGGGGACGGGTGGTGGAGAGTTCAGAGAATCGGTTTGGGCTCCAGTGAAGGTCTCTCCAGTGTAAGGGTTCTTCCAGCCACCACGACCATAAGGCAACCAGCCTTCGCTTCTGTATTTTTCAATGTCTGCTGGTGTTGGCATATCAGTTCTGTCCTTCTGTCGGTTGGTTCACCGCGCCGACCAAAGCCTGAGCCCAGTCCTGCCAGTTCTCAAAGTTGTAGGGGCCGGGGATGCCCTCGTTTGTGAATATGTCAATGGCCTTCAAGCCTGCGGCCCACTGTTGCCAGTCCGTGCCCTCGTTTGGGATAGCCAACTGCTGGCCTGCATAGGCCTCGCACATGAGCGATGCCCACGAGGGGAACGTGTGGTAGCGGGGGTCGTAGACGAGTGCAAGTGCCATATCAGTATGGCCTCGAATCGCCGAAGGTTACGCTCAACAGAACGCGACCCAATTGGTAGTTGCCGCCCTGCACGTTGGACTTGAATCGCAAGCGAATCTCACGGCGTTGCTGTCGCATGTCGATCTTGCCCGTGTCTGGCTCGAACGGGTACGGATCGGACAGAACATCCTGCGACTGAGCGTATGGCCTGCCGTTCACTTGGAAGGTCATCGTGCCCTCTTGGATGAAGTCGGGTTCCACGCGCTCGATGTTCACCCAGAAGTTGTCGCCAATTGGGGACTCTTGGGCAGGGCCACCAGCCACAAAACCCAAGTCACTGGTCTCAAAGTAGCTCTCAATGGCATCCGACAGCGTGCCTACGACCTCGTCAGTGCCGATTTCGTGTTGCCACAGGGTAATCCTGCCAGCAGTCGTGTTGAAGGTCGCTGTGACCGTTGCAGAGGCCGTAGCGGCGTTGGTCAGGGTGACACTGTAATAGCCAGCAGTTGCGCTCGGGGCAATTGCAGAGATGGTTGAGTTGTCAGGTATACCCGTGGCAATAACTTGCTGTCCAAGGGCGATCTGGTTGGTTACAGGCACTTGGATCACGGCGGTGCTGTTGGTTGTGATGCTCGATGTGAACACCAACTCAGTCACGCTCAGGTCAGACCCAGCGTTGATTGGGAATCGGAACACCTGAGAGAAGTAGCCAGCAGTGCGACGAGCGCCAAGAGCCTGACCACCGTCGTACCAGCAGTTCTCGCGGATGTTGTAGATCACGCAATCATTGCACTCAAGGCTGTCACCCGACGGGAAGAACCACCAGATTTCGCCGAAGCGAGGAACCTTCTGCGCCCAAACCTTCTGACGCTGGGCGTAGTTCAGGTTGTCGAAGAAGTAGTTCTGGTTGAATGTGTTGGGGATTTCCTTGACCACACCGTTGTACATCAGGAAACGGTCAACTCCGCACCAGTAGTAGATGCCGTCATACTCAATCACTGATTGGCTCGACAGTATCGAAGACTGGCTGGAGATGATGTCATACCGCCAGTAGAACGTGTTGGTTGTGCCACCAGTGCTCACCGTGGTTGGGGTGTAGCTCACGCGAATCAGCGAGTCCAAGGCCCAGAAAAGGCCAGAGGGTGAGTTGGAGCCACCGCGAACAGGCAGACCCTTGACGATCTTTGTGGAGGCCACGTTGGTCTCGTTGGAGTCAGGGCCGTTCCAATCGTAGGGATTGCCTGCGACAGAGTTCTTGATCAGGCCGTTCTCGCCATACACAAAGACATAGGGATGCAGGACGACCACACCGCCAGACACAGAGATGACGTCACCCGTGGGGGTTGTTCCAGAGGTGTCAGTCAAGGGAGCCAAGGTTGTGCCGCTGATGGAGCCAGCAAACACGGGAGTGCTCACGGTGGCATCGATCTGTGCGAGGTTTTGACCGGGGTGCGCAAACAACAGTTGATTGCCAGAGCCTTGGGCATCGAACATCGAGTCAAACTGCCACAAGTTCAGATCGCTGGAGGTGAATGTGCCGTTTAGCGAGGCAACCTTGACGGAGAAGCCAGAGCCCGTTCCGCCAATGGAGGCGGCTGTGGCGCTCAGGGTGTCACCGACAACGTAGTAGTTGCCCTTGGTGGTGATGGTCACCGACGTCACTGCGCCGCCAGATACCACGATAGTGGCCTTCGCACCGCTACCAGTTCCGCCTGTAAGCGAGACAGCGGTATATGTGCCGTTGGTGTAAGTAGAGCCGCCAACAAGGGTTCCTGTGGTCAGGATGCCACCGCTGAAGGTGAACTGACTTGTGCCAGAACCAATGCCTTCATTGTTGATGTTGACGACCTCAAGGCCAGCGTTGTAGCCGTTGAAGACTTGGTTGTTGCCGTTGATCGAGTTGACGTAGATGCCACGCGAGTAGCCCTTGGCCTGATTGGTGATCGAGCGGTAGCCTGCGATCTTACGAGGACGACCACGCTGGAACCGCACCCACTTGCCGTCGGTGTAGAAGTTCATGTCGAACACAGTGCCATCCCGCTGGATGCCGGGCTTGGTGTCAATCGTCAGAACCTTTTTGGTCATCAGAATGTACCGCCTGAAATGCCGCCAGTGAAGTTCCCCGTTCCTGCGATAGCAAGACCTGTTGCGGTTAAGGCCAATCGATTCACACCAAGAATGGCGATGTCAAACTCGCCAGAGGCGGCTCGGTAGATACCTGTGGTGGACTCAGCGGCAAATGCCAAAGATGGCGCACCAACTAAGCCGTTTTGCAAGCTGATGGTTGAAGAGCCAGCCAGAATGGTGTTGGCGTTGTACAGGTTAACCGAATCGCAAACCAATGTGGCCTGAGTCCCTGTTGTCAGCACGGCAGTGGCTCCAGAGCCAGTGGTGATCGTCAGGGTGTATGCGCCGCTGGTGGCGTTCACAACGTAGTACACCTGCACTGTGGCTGGCACAACAATGGTCACGTTGCCCGTCAGTGTCCCCGTGTACTTCTGGATGACGTTGGAGGCTTCTGCGGCTGTCAGGGTATATGAGCCATTTGTGACGGCCTTGGACAACTGAGTGAACGCGAACTGAGTCGCCTTACCCAAACCAACGGTGTAAAAGGTCGATCCACTGCACACGATGATGGCAGAGTCGCCGGGTTGCAAAATGATGCTTGCAGACCCGTTAATGGTGTCTCCACCGCTACCAGCCACCGTCAAGGCTCCTGTGCCGCCGTTTCGCAGGAACATGAACCAGTTATTGCCAAGGGTCGAAGCCAAGGTCAAGGTCAAGGTTCCAGCACCACCAGTCCACACATAGGTGTTGGAGCGATCAGCGGCTACTGCTGTGTAGCTTGTTGAGAAGGTGGTGACGGGCTGGCTTTGGTTCAGCGTCTGACCAATTGCCAACATGCCATAGCCAGCAAGGGTTGCGGCATCTGCGCCTGAAGAGCCGATACCGTAGGCGATGATGCCCCAAGTGCCTGCTGTAGTGGAGTTGGCAGTGATGTAGATGTAGTAGGACGAGCCAGCAGGGATCGTGATGATCGTGCCTGCACCACCGAACGTCTTGACGGTTACTGCGACCGCGCCAATGTTGCGAATCAGGGCATCCTGACCAACAGACGCCTGATTGGCTGGCGGCATCTCCAAGAAGTAAGACGACGAACTGGAGGTGACCTCCATGATTCGAGCGGCGGCATCATCAGCGTTTGAGCCGTTGATGGGCCAAGTCAACTGCAAGGTTGCAGTGAGCGTGATGGTCTTGTACGCGACATCCGTTGGTTGGATGACGTTGCCAGTGAAGGGGGAGTTGTAGCTCATTTAAGTGTCCTGTACGACGGCTTGACGATCACCAATGCGTTGGATGTCTTCCGCCTTCAAAGTTTGCATGATCAAGTCGTAGTGCTGTTGCCACATGGGCATACGCTCGTCGTTCTTCAGGAATGGCATTGCCTGCAACAAAGAGCCGTACAGCAATGCCTGCGGGGCATAGGTGGTGAACCAATTGGTCTGATTGGACGAATCCAAGGGCTGGACGCGCTCGTAGTACAAAACCTCGAACTCATACGCCACAGCAGGGGATGGAGCCACCAGCCAGTGGGTGTAGTCGTAGTCGGCGTAGTACGCTGGCACACCAGTCACGGTAGGGTCTGGCGAATACTCGCGCAGGTATTCGTACTTGCGAAGCAAAACAGGGGTCTTCTGGCCTGCCACAGTCACGTTCATGGAGACCGTCTTGTGCCACCGAGCAGGCTTGTCGATGATCGGCTGACCGATGGTCATGGTGCTGGTGTTGACGGTCAGGTTGCCCAAAAACTTGATTTGAGAAGCAATGATCTGCTCCGCCAGCATGATGAACAGGGGGATTTTTGCCAGAGTGGCGTCGTCGGTACGATCCAGATAGGACTGGATGTTTTCGACGAGGGAGTCGTAAGTCATTACGCTGGCTGTGGTCACGATTATTTCCCCAAGATATTGCTTGACATTGTATTGCCGCTTGCCGTATTAGGCAAATAAACGGGTTCCAGAGTGGTATAATTAAAAAACATGATGGAGATTAACGTGAACAGAACCGATGATCATTTCACAAGAGCGCATTTGCAATCCTTGTTTGACTATAGAGATGGCAACTTATACTGGAAAAACAGAAAAGGACGCATCTTTGCTGGGGCATTAGCTGGCACACCATCACACCACTATCACCAAATTTGCATTGACTACAAGTTGTATAGGGCGCATCGATTGATTTGGGCATACCATCATGGGCCATGCAAACTTTTTATTGATCACATTAACGGAAATTCGTTTGACAATCGGATTGAAAATTTGCGGGAATGCACGCGTTCGGAAAACCAAAAAAATTGTTGCATATCAAAATCCAATACATCTGGCGTGAAAGGAGTTGTGTGGTCGAAGCAAAAACAAAAATGGAGAGCACGCATTACAGCCGATGGCAAAGAATTTCACATAGGTTTCTTCAACAACATCAAAGAAGCTGAAAAAACAATTTCTCAAAAACGCGAACAGTTGCATGGTATTTTTGCAAGGTCTAATTAAGCATATAGCCTTACGCCCAATTTATCAATGATGAGCTTGCTCTTCCTCGGGGCGGCTCCAGCCACGTTTGGCACTGAAATATGCGTCCAGCGGTCGAATTCACGGATTATTTGGTCGTACCCTAAGTCGGAGGCAATCACAGCCCTCACGACCTCATCAGGGGTCATGCCGGGCACTCGGATGTCAGCCGCACAACCCACTCGGTGCTGGCTGGTGTCCTTGGAACCCACTGCGTCATTGACCTGCTTTGACCTGAAGGCGCTGTTGACCATAATGGGCTTGCCACCCAGCAAGGCCTTGACCTGCTCCAAAAACGCCGCCAAACGCTCCAAATTGGCCCTCTCGGCCTCGTTTGGAATGTTGTCGAACTCCCGATGGTCAGTGTGGGTCAGTTCCTCAAGGGTGAAGTGCTCTGTGAGTTTCATAGCTTGTGAGGTGTAGATTGGTGAAGCAGGTCGTCTTTGGCTTGGCTACCAGCCGAAGACCCAAAATAGAAAGCGATGATGCCCGTCCATGCAGTGCCAAGCGAACCCAGCATCAGCATCAGCGCGTCCGAGGTCTTGAAGGTCTCAGTCATCATGCCGATCAGGATGCCGAAGAAGCCAATCGTGACCGTGACAGCAAGCACAGCAGGAATGTACGAGCGGGTCTCGGCCTGCATCTCACGAGCAGACTTGCGGTCTTCGACGTTCAGCTTGGCAAAGTCCAGACCCATCTCTTGGGCACGAGCCGCCATCTGCACTTCAGCCTGCTTCAAGAGCATGATCTGATCAGCACTGAGTTTGCCTTCGCTGATAGTGGACTGAACGTCCTTGGGGTCGATGCCCACGGCTTTTGACACTGCTTCAATGGCAAGGCCAGCCAGTGGGCCACCAAGGGCGGTGGCAATCGTAGGGGCGATAGTTTTAAGCCAATCCATGTCAATATCCTCAAAAGGGTAAATAACTCAACGCCTTTTCCATCGCACGCTTGGCGAGTGGCTCAGGCAACACATACACAAAGTCGAGGAACCACCAGACGCAAGCGACTTTGCAAAACAGTCTGAACCACTTCTTGAACCCCTCGACGATCTCATCCATGATTCCGCAACTGGTAGATTCCGTATCCCACCATGCCGATCAACAGAACACCAGCCAGCGATCCCAAAACGATCTCAATGGCCTCTTGCATCTCTTTCTTCTTCTTGGCGGCGGCGTCCTTCTCACGCTTTGCCGCCTTGGCAAACTCGGCCTCCATTGCATTTGCTCGGGCCTTGATGCGGTTCCAAAGCTCCATATGGTTGGGAAAGAACAACTTGTTCTTTATGTCTTCCTCAAACTGCCTGCTTCGCTCAATCGCCATCTCGATCTCAAACGCCTTGCCCAATGCGGAGCCCTTGATGCCGCCACTCTTGGCGTGGATAACCACCTGAAGCCCGTTGGCCTTTGCATCAAAATAACGGCCCAAAAAAGGGCCGAGAGACTCTACGTTCTGCGCTGTGTTTGCCGCTTTTTTGACAAGGTTGACCGCAGAGTTAATTGCATCAAGTGCTTCTGACGGATCGATTGGGATCATTACTACCTCATCAGCATGGGCCAGTGGTGCAGGTCAAGCTGGAAGAAGTGCTCGAACTTGTTGAAGTACTGACGGAGTGATTGTCAGTCGGACGGTTGTCGGTTGTGTATGTACCTGTGCCCAGCACGCCTGTTCCAGACATGGTGGTTTGGGTGTATGTGCCGTTGCCAATCACGCCTGTACCAGACAGTGTGATGTTGGGTTGCGGTGCTTGAATTTTACCAGCGATGGTTGTTGCCGCCCCAAATCCAGTTGTTGCAATGTCGCTCGTGGCCTTGAATCCTGTGCCTGCCATGGTCACAAAAGCCGCAGAGGTTGCAGTCTGCACATCGCGATTCGAGTTGGCTTGAGCGATGCCCAAAGTGGTCGCATTGGCAGACTGTGCGATTGCCACTGCGCTCTGCTTGTTGACGGCGTAGACCTGACCCACCACGGGGAGCAAAGCACCAGTGAAGGACAAAGCGTAGTCAGCCCAATGACGAGGAGCGTTGATCTGTTGCTGTTGTTGACCACCAAAGCCGTTGATGCTCATCACTGCGGCAACCTTTGCTGTGGTATCACCCATCTTGGCGATCTCAGCCAAAGCGGCGTACTTGGCGGCTTGAGCTTGAGACTGAGCCTTTTGGGCTTCAGCGTAGGCGGCATACTCGTGGGCACAGCCCGTCAAGGACAAAGCAAGGATGGCGGCGATCAGCTTCATGGGAATCCTTTTGGTCAGAGACCGATAAGTTTTTTGACAAATTCTGCGGCAACGCCGGGGCCAAGAAGCACAGCCGCAATCACGAAATACAGCAAGTATTCGATCTTGGTCATGCGCTTGGAGCCATCGTCAAAGCGTGCTTGGATGCCTTCGTACCGTTGTGCGCAGATTGCCTCATGGACACTCAGTCGCTTGTCAGTCTCAGTGGCAAGTTCGTGAACAGCTTCCATGACTTACTCCGCTGGCGTTTCTGGTGGAGGGGCCACTGGAGGAGCCACAGGGACAACGTCACGGGCTTCTTTTTGTACGGCGTCGATCAGTTGGTAAACCTCTTGGTATGGGCGTGTGCCGAGGTAGCCAAGGATGTTGTTGATGAGTTGGTCA
>JAUKPS010017856.1:0-10615 GCA_032273165.1 Chlorellidium tetrabotrys | reverse complement strand
CCTGACGAATTATTTGATAAATTTTTAGAAAAAGTTAAAATCATTATCAATGAAAAGAAGTTGAAGAAATTTAAACTGTTTACTAGTGCAGAAGCGCACGGTAAACAAAGCGAATATATTCGTTTTGGCATGGACTATGATAAGTGGTTAAGTAACATTCATAAGGTATATAAAGAAATTCCGGGGATTGAATTCACAATAATGAGTACTTATAACTTGCTTAGTTTAACTTCTTATGTGAAATTTTTGGACGATATTTTAGATATTAAAAAACGGTATGGGTCAATTGATGATCCTAGAAATCCTATGTTATTAGATATCCCATATTTGCGACATCCTAATCATCAGGCAATATTTATTATGGAACCTGAAATGTTATCTATGTTGGAGAATCAAGTTAATTATATGTATAATAATTTAGAATCTAGTAACGGTGGGAACAATTTAGGATTTTACGAATATGAAGCGGATAAATTAAAACGCATATTTAATATAGCCAAAGAATTATCAGTGGATGAAACCACTGACAAAAATAGGAAAGATTTTACACTTTTTGTAGATGAACATGATAAACGTAGAGGTACTAATTTTTTAGAGACTTTTCCCGAGTTTGAATCTGCGTATAGCAAGTGGAAATTATTAAAATGAGCCATGTTGATAAATTAAAAGAAAAATTAAATTTAACTAAAAAAGAAATTCTACCAGTTGACGCATAAGTAGAGGCGAGCGGGAAAGATACAATAAACATGCTAATGCAATACTTCCAGCCTAATTATAAATTAAAACGTAATAACCATAGAATTGCTGTTTGTTTTACGGGACAAATTCGAACCGGAGTAGAAGTTGCTCCTATGATGAAGGAATTTTTTGGAGAATTGTATAATGAGTTAGATTTTTTTATTCATACCTGGGACACTGAAAGTTTTTCGCCGTGGGCCGGCTATAGAAAACTTGAGGATCCTGAGGAGGCAAGAAAATTAATTCCAGTAGACCTTAAAAAAATTGAAAAGATAAAAGAAATATACGATCCAATTGGGATGATAGTTGATAATTTATCTGAATATAAACGAACTCACCCCGGTGGAGTAGAAAATCGGCCAGGAATACATCATCAAATTGCACCATGGTGGATTAGCGGATATGAATGTAATAAATTAAAAAAAAAATATGAATTGTTGTGTGGGGTTCAATACTTTAGGGTATTGCGTATAAGATTTGATGTACTGTTTACTCCAAAATACAGATTAATCAAAGAACTTATGTACATGGCAAGTTATCCTAATGCATTATATTCAGTTGACCGACACAATAGATTACATGAAGCGATTGAAGATATAGCCTGGCTTTCTACTGGGGAGATCATTGATAAGGTAAATGATTTTGTATTGAATAGAGAAGAAAAGTCATTGCCGCTAGGCGCCATGGATGGTTACACTCATTTTCAACAATATCTAATAGAAAATAAAATTTATGCTAGACCCTTTAAAAACAATGATGTTTATTTATATAGAGATTTTGATGTAGCGAATAATCTAAGCCCATATGATAAGCCATTAAATAATGATGAAACCACACTACAGTAAATAATATGAAAATTGCATTTTGTTATAGCGGACAACCAAGAACTTGGGCTAACTGCGCCCCGGGGCATTTTAAATTAATTGAACAATTAAATAAAAGATTTAATGCTACTACAGATATATTTTGTCATGCATGGGATTTTAATACAAAACCCCATGCAGTATTAAAATCAAAAATAAACACAAGCGTTGATGATTATTTAACAGTAAAGGGAACACCCTTGTCTGAGTACGAAAAGGAACAATTTTTGTCTGTATTTGAACCTGAAACTTTTATATTTGAAGATGAAGAAAAAAGTAAAAGTAGGATATTGCAAATAAGAAATTGGGGACAAGAACTAAAAGAAAAACATGGGGGTACAGTTATTGAGTGGGCTGCTAGTCAACTTTATGGAATTATGCATAGCGCCCATTTAAAGAAAAAACATGAATATGAAAATAACATAAAATATGACATGTGTTTTAGGATGAGGTATGATTTATACTTTGATGATCATCAGATAGATTGGTTTTTGTCAGATAGAAATACTGATATCAATATTCCAAAATATAACACATTATATTCATGTCACACTAGTTTGAGTCCAACTCCGCCGTTTAGACGCGCCGGAGATATATTTTGGTATTCAGATAGTGTCACTTTTGATCGCATATGTGATGTATACAGATGGTTACCGCAATTTGGAATTAGACCGTTCGGGACAACCGATGTTGGTGTTAGTCCTGAACATGTGTTATATTACTATGCCAAAATGTTGCGTATGCAAATACATGCACTTACAGTAGATCCTAAAATATATAGACAAAGTGATTATCTGATTAATAAAGTAGAAGCAGGACAACCTGCAGAATTGGGCGGCCATGAACTCATGTAAATCAACTTATAGAATAGCAGTATGTTTTAGCGGGCAAGCTAGACATTGGAAAGAATCTGCGGAAAATATTAAGAATTTTTTTGATTTAAATAAAATCACACACCCTAATTTAGGAATTCCGATCGAGGTTGATTATTTTATACATACCTGGGATACTAATACTTGGAACAACCCAAAATCTCCACCGATCGGTGGTCAAAATGAAAAATTCACGGAATACAAAGAGTTGAGAGATGAATATAATCCTAAGGAAATGATTGTCAGTAAATGGAATCAAAATGATTTTTATAATGCATTCAATCCAATGTTTTATAGCCATAGTAGAAGTTTAATGCTTAAAAGAGATTATGAAATAACTAATGATTTTCGTTACGATTTAGTTATTAAAGCAAGACTAGACACAGTGTATGATCCTAGAATTAAATTTCCTTTGCATACATTAATTTCTGCGACTGGATATACAATAACCACTATTTCTAAATTTGCCGGAGAATTTAATAATAATACTTTTGATGATGTTTTGTTTTATGGTGATAGTCAGACCATGGATATTATAGGTGATTTATATAATACATATATGACAAAGATCCCAGATAATAAAACATATATTGAAAAAAACAATGCACTTAACATTGATATAAATCAGTATGTGGGCCCGGGCTCTTTGTTACATAACCATATGTCGGAATTAAATATTTATCCTACCTGTAATCAACCAGTACCATATGCTGTATATAGAAGTACAATGAAAGAAAAAAACTTGAATCCAATGAGCGATTTTGAAGAAATTAGAAAATTATGGTTTGACTGGTATGCCTAAATTAAAAATAATATGTGATGGTGATAGCTGGGTCTTTGGTTCTGAAATTGCTGACCCTGAAATAAGCAAAAAATATCCCGTGAACACACATCCGGGGGCATATGACTACTTGGAAGAAAATGATAACTATCGTATCCCTAAAATATTCCCTACACATTTAGGGAAAATAATGGATGCAGATGTTACTAATTTATCTTGGCCTGCCGATGATAACGGGACCATTCTTCGGCGCGCTATAAATTATATAACTAATACATATATTGTAAACAATATCCCATTGGATAATTTATTAGTAATTATTGGTTGGAGTAGCCCTGAGCGCAATTCATTTTGGTATAAGGATGAATCCATATCAAGACCCTTTAGATTGTGGCCACAGGAACAGCATTTTGATGAAAAACCTCAGGAAAAGTTTTGGGATTTGTATACTAGATATTTATGGAATGCAGAAGAATACATGCCTAGGTATGTATTAGATGTGTTACAATTTCAAAATTTTTGTAAGACACACAATATTAATTGGATGTGCTTTAATAGTTTTTACCAAACCCCCGGTAAGAATATTGAAAATTGGGAAGATTTAGATGTTTCATTTGAATTAAAAAAATTACAAAATAAACTTGCATGGTATCAATATCAATCTACATCAAGTATGCACAAACGATTGAATACTACCATGAATTATGAATCTCTTTGGAATACAATTGACCCTGTTCGTTTTTATAAAAAAGATCAGCCAGGTAACACATTTAAAAGTTTTATAGAAAATGCTGAACCTAAAGTTGTGCCGGTATTCAATGGCTGGCATCCTAGCCCTGCTTCACATGAAATGTGGGCACATGAACTAGCAAATTACATTAACAACAATAATTTATTAAAATGATTGATACAATATATGCCAATGGGTGTAGCTGGACAGCCGGCGATGAAATAGAAAAAGATCCTAAATTCATAGAATCATTGTTACTAGACGGGTTTATATATAAACCTAATACCTGGGCAGTACTTGATAAAGATGAATCATATATATGTGCCCCATCTGATTTCTGGTCAAAATTTAATTGGCCCAGTCAAGTAGGTAAAAATTTAAATGTATCTACTGTCATAAATGAATCAGTAGGTGGAGGAAGCAATTATCGTTTACTTAGATTAACTTGTGATTTTATATTAGCTTATCCTCCCGAGAAAAGAGAAAATCTACTAGTTATAATTGGGTGGACCTCTATCGACCGTAAAGAAATTCATTTGCGAGATAAAAATACTTGGGAAAGATTTAATTATACACAGCCCTTTAGTAAAACAGTAGAAATGCCTGACAGGTTTGATCGTGCTAGATTAAATGGATATGACAATTATCAAAAAGATTATATTTCATATATTTTTAGTGAATTTGAAAATGCAAAAATATATTTCCAACAGTTATTTTTATTATCTAATCTATTAGAAAATTTAAAAATTAAATATCTTTTCTTTAATGCCATTCAATTTCCTGATTATTGTATTCCTAATTTAGATGAAAATTTTATTCCAGATGAATTAAAAAATGTTGTTAAGTGGCATAATAAAAATAATTCAATTATAAGCAATGAGAATATGCAACATTATGTTTATAATAAAAAATTACCTATAGCAGAGGGTATGCATCCTATGATAGATGCCCATGCAAGTTGGGCAAATTACTTAGTGGATATAATGAAAGATAGAAAAATTATATGAAAAAATCAATAATAGTATGCGGAGATAGTTTTAGTATAGGAATAGGGTGTAGAGATTTACTCAATGAACCATATGGATGTTTATTAAGTAAAGAACTTGATATGCCATTGATTAATCTTGCTAAAGGTTCTAGCACTAATCTAAGTATCTACTTACAAGCAAAATATGTAGTAGATAATTTAGCAGATAAAACAGAAATTGTGATAGTTTCAAATACAAGTTATGACAGAGTTAATTGGTTTCCCTTGGATCATACATTTACAAAACACGAAATTACTAATGCTGATGTGAATTATCATCAATATCCTCCATACGGTAAAGATACTTATATACAGATTTTAGAAAATCCTTTAAAAGATGATCCCAACTATACTGGTAAAATGTTTACTGACAATTATAGAGGAATAATTGATTATTGGGAAACTTATAGAAGCAAGGATAAACCATCTGGATATTACACTAGATTTATTGATGAACCCAAAGAACGTACAAAAACTATGTATGATTTTGCAATCTCTGTACATGAAGATAGACTAGAAAGATTAAACAGCATTGGGGTATTAACCATGGCACATGTTCTTTTAAAGAGAGCAGGCATAAAACATTTAATGCTTACCTATGAAGTAGCAGAGTATAATAAATTTATGGATCTAGAAAATTTAGTATATGTAGATTGGGGTAGATTATCTTTAGATTATCCTGACGATTTACCAAGTATGCATACTAGTGCAGCGGGGCAAAAAGTAGTTTTTGATACTGTACTATCTAAACTTAAAGAAAATAATTGGGTATAAAAATCATTTGAACTTTACATTGATAGCACACCCACCAACCTTTATTACTATTCTCGTCAACGGGTTTGCAGGGCAGCCACCACTATAGGCAACGAAGGTCCCAGCCGATGTGGGCTTAATTTGCCCAGAGATTGGAATATCACCCCATAGTGAATTTACTGGTCTATCCATCGTGTAGATAATACTTGAAGTATTTGTTTGTGTTGAATATTTAACAATAGCATACTCATCTCCTAGCACAGTGTATGTGTAGAAGTAGAAATAACCATTATCATAAACTGCATCGGTCGGGTGTATATAC
This sequence comes from Chlorellidium tetrabotrys, assembly GCA_032273165.1. Taxonomy (NCBI): domain Eukaryota; class Xanthophyceae; order Mischococcales; family Botryochloridaceae; genus Chlorellidium; species Chlorellidium tetrabotrys. The sequence goes on along the minus strand of JAUKPS010017856.1, from coordinate 4,529 downwards.
TGAACCCCTTTGGCGATTGAGTTGGCCATTATGATTTTACTTACATTACTAAAATCAAATCCGCCTTTCATATTGCCTTTAACCCAATACGTGACGCCGGGTGTTGCCCCGTGCAATAGCAAATCTAATCTTCCTTCAATCGGGATTAATGATAATGTCCAAATATTATGTAATGTTTCTATATTTGAATGTGATGGCACTAAAGTTTTATCCTTTGTCTCTGTAAAGGTGCCGTCACCCTTACCTAACAAAACCGCTACTTTAATTAAATTTGGGTCTGCTGCTGAAATCGTAACAATGTCGATAAATCCGTCTCCATTTAAATCACCTGCTGCTGCTTGATGTGCATAGATTCTGAACGGAACCTCAATACGCTTATAGGTCCCGTCTGCCTGGCTTAAAAATATAATTTGATTACTAGTAGCACGATATATCAACTCAGAGATAGAGAACCCTAAGAAACTAATGTCGTAGTCAACACCGTTACATGCAATATAAACATCTGGCTTCCCGTCATTATTAAAATCAGCAGTGATTGAAAAACTAGAAGAAACGCAGGTTTCCCTGTCCGCAGCATTTTTCAATAAGTGTGAAGTTCGGTCACGCCAGATACCTTTGTCATCTTGACTAAGGAAATATGCAACTCCTGGGATATCTGTTAAATTGGCAATACCATAAATGTTTGCTGCCCTATTTGATGATATAAATGCAGAATATTTTCCTTCTTGAAAAAAATCACCGAAGGTTATAGATCGCTCGTTACTATCCTGCTCATCAGAATATACTTTAGGAATACCCAATCCGCGAACAGATGAAATTTGAGTTTGGTCAAATTCAATCGAATTTTTGTTTTCATATGAAGTGCTGAACACTTTCATCGGTGTAATTTTCATCACCGGAGCTGCCATTGCCGCCGCTGCAGGGGTAACACTTTGAATCACCCCGGGCTCATTACTTGAACCTCCACCTCCACACCCTGATAATACTACTGCAATACAAAATATTGCGGAAACATTAATAACTTTCATAATAATGTCCAAAAAAGTTGATATTAACGTGTATTATACTTTATTTTAGAATTAAAGTCAAGTGTTTTATTCCACTAAATATACGTACTATGAAAATCGCAATTTGTGTGTGTAATGTTGAACAAAATTCCATAATAGGATATTTACAGGATTACCTAGCATTCCTTCAAGATTTAAACTATGAGGTTGATTATTTTGTGCATGGTTGGGGTGACACTTTGGATGAAATAACTCAGCTAGCATCTAGTTTAAATATCCCGTCACCCAACTATCTAATAGAACCCGTAACAAAAAGGACAAACATAGTTGAATCATCTAATTTGCCCAAACCAATTTTAACAAAGGCTCCTGTTTTTTATAGTCTAATGCGCGCCGCAAATTTAAAAACTAACTATGAATTAAAAAATCATATTATGTATGATATGTGTATTGGAATATGCGGGAATATTAATTATGCTACGTACCACAGCATTATGCGTAAAAAATTTATTTCACCAAATTCAAACACTGTTTATACTTTTAATGCGACAGCTAGTAAACAAATTCCATTCTTTAATGTACCGCATGAATTTTTTTACTCAGATACCCTTACTTTTAATAAAATAGCAGAGTTTTACCGATTTTTACCAGAGTTATCTACCATCGCTACATATGATTTGCCATTAGCATTTTATATTAAAATGTTGAACATGGAAAATAAAAATCAAATAGGAATTGGATTATGAAAACTCGTAAAATAGCAGTTTGTCTTAGTGGTCAATCTAGAGTTTGGAATTATACCAAAGAAAATATTATGAGATTTTATAATATTGATCACATTGGACTTAATCCAGCTGAGGTAGATTTTTTCATACACACATGGGATATTAATTCTTACCGAGATCATACTATTGGCACATCATACTATTCTGAATTTTGGGATGAGGCTGCTGACACTAATGGGATAATAGAATATTTTAAGCCCATTGGATGGGAGATAGAAAGTTACAATCAATATAAAATAAACAGAAATAACGTATGGAACTTTCATCTAACAGCATGGGAACCCATGTATCATAGTTTTAAAAAAAGTATAAATCTTAAACGAAATTATGAGTTAGAAAATAACTTTGAATATGATTTGGTTATTAAATCTAGATTTGATTGTATGTTTAATCCAAATACGCCCTTTGAAGCATTTATACCAGACATTATGAAAGCATATACTACTACTAGTATACATCGTATTACCAATGAATTTAATTGTTCTAATTTTGATGAAGCTGTCTTTTTTGGGGAAAGTAGGACAATGGATTTGTTATCGCTGACAGGAGATTTGCACCTAATAAATCGAAAAAAAATGATAGAGATTGGTGATACTTTTAATCCAATGCCAGAAATATATTTTGGCCCAGGCTCATTAATATTTAAACATATGGTTAATATGCATATATGTCCAGACTATCATCCCAAACCATTTCATTATTTTGTTGCAAGGCGGCATGTAGTGGATACTGGATATTGTCCTATTGCCGACTGGGATAAAGTAGCTGCATCCTGTAAGGATTGGTATAGATGAGAATTGCAGTATGCTTTAGTGGTATGGTTAGAACTAGTAACTATGTTGCTCCTAATTTATTAAGCTATTTTGGTGATCTACTTCCTAGTATTGATTTCTTCATGCATACTTGGGATGTGACACAGCATAAACAATATATGCCGGGTGCAATTGCGTTATTATCAACTAACTACAGACAATGCCCATTGGAATCCAGCTACCCTTTAGTAAGCGGTATGGCAAATGATTATAAAAATTTTAAAAAAATAAAGATAGAATCATTTTCAAATCTATGTGAAATTTATAGGTATTTTCCATTATGGTATTCTTGGGCTAAAAGTGTAGAATTAAAAACCGAATTCGAAAAGGAATATAATTTTACATATGATGTAGTATTAAAAATGAGACCGGACGTTATTTACCCCGAAGGAAATACATTGCAACAGGAAATAGATAACTTCTTAAACAACACAGAATTGTTTTATGTTATGGGCGCAAATGACAAACGGTTGGATGACGTATATTTTTTATCATCTTCTGCGAATATGAATATTGCTACTAACATAATACATAACCCAATCCCATGGAAAGACAATGAATTTAATATACATCTTTTAAACAATAATATTAATTATGCAGAAGTCTGTAATTCTGCGTATGCTGTATACAGAGAAGAATGCGTTGGGGTTTCTCCAATGGATTGGTTAGGTTGTCATGTCATTCAATCATATTATCACACTGAAAAGAAAATATTTGATATATATTGCACTACTGAACCAGATTTTTTAAATAAGTTTTTAGAACTATATGAATTTTTAATGAAAAAAACTAAAAATGAAATTAATTAATAGAACTACTGATGTTATTACTAATAGTACAAATCTTGAAGATTTACATACCGTGACGGATGTTCCTATCTTAATGAGTTGTACTACCGAAGAAGAATCAACTGATATTAAAAAAGATTTAGTTTGGCAAATAAGTAAAGACTACGGAGTCATACAATTAAAAAATCTTATACCGTTGGATGTGTTATATTCTATCCCGCATAGTGGTACAACAGGGGGAATGTGGTTACAACATCATCAAGAGTTTTCTAAATTCTTAAGTAAATTCAACCCTACTTCAGTGTTGGAAATTGGAGGCGCACATGGTATGTTGGCTACTGATTATTTGAAAAACAATACAATTCCCTGGACTATAATTGAACCTAATCCCTTCCCAGTAGATAACTGTCCAGCTAAGTTTATTAAAGGATTTTTTGATGATAAGTTTTCTGCTACTGAAAAAGTTGATACCATAGTACATAGCCATGTGTTTGAACATGTATATGATCCAAATGAATTTATGCAAAACATTTCAAATATAATGTGTAACGGCAATAAATTAATATTTACCCTTCCCAATATGCAAAATATGCTTGAAAATAAGTATACTAACTGCATAAATTTTGAACATACTATTTTCTTGACCGAATCATATGTAGAATACCTATTGTCAAAATTCGGGTTTAAGATCATAGAAAAAGCATATTTTAACAATCATAGTATCTTTTATTCAACGGTCAAAGATGATACAGTTATCCCTTTTGAGTTAGATACCAATCTCTACAACAAGAACAAACAAATATATTTGGACTATGTAAAATATTACAAGGATCTTATAATAGAATTAAATAATAAATTGAAGGATACTACGCTACCCATTTATTTGTTTGGGGCGCATGTGTTCTCACAGTACTTGTTAACCGTCGGGTTAGATAGCACTAAAATTAATAGTATTTTAGATAATGATTCAAAGAAACAAGGCAAACGCTTATATGGCACTAGTTTGAAAATTCAATCACCTCATGTTCTTAAGAACGGAGAAGCAATGGTTGTAATTTTGAAAGCAGGCATATATAATGAAGAAATTAAACAAGATATATTGGAAAACATAAATCCAAATATAATATTTTGGGAATA
>JAUKPS010017745.1:0-10615 GCA_032273165.1 Chlorellidium tetrabotrys | reverse complement strand
CTCCTCGAGGAGCCAGGTAGGCTCCATGATGAGCAGGTTGGACCACCAGCCGTGGCTGTTGGCATACTTCTCTGCCGACTTCTGACGTTGCAGCAGCAGCTGTCGGCTCTCACCGAGAAGCTGTGCCAGCCGGTGCTGGGTGCCGTGCAGCTGCACGATGCGAGACGCCAGGACGGCACGGGCGTGAGGGTAGTTACTCAAAACGGCACCTCATCAAGGTTGAGGGGCTCGGTAGCAGCCTCGGTTGCAGACAGGTCCTCGACCTCGACCTCCTCGGCCGACACCTCGATGGGCGGCGGGGGAGCAGGCAGCCGGGCACCACCTACCGCAGTCGGAGTCGTCACCACCTGATGAGACACCACAGGCGCCTCTTGCTGGTAGCCCTCGTGCTCGGCCTCGGTCTCGATAGCAGCAGCCATCTCAATCGAAGAGGGCAGCATCTTGGCGGCACGCTTGAGCACCGTCTTTTTTGCCATCTCGCCCCAGTGCTTGGTCCAGGTGCTGCTGTTGCCAGAACTCGTGCGACGCACATGCTCCACATCGGCATGGCTCATCCACGTGAACAGCCGCTCACCAGAGGTTAGCTTGGCATAGCAGTAGACGCCGAGCACCTTGTCGTCGGCAGCACGACGCAGGTTGGGCCGGTGCTCAAACTTGCTGTCGAGGTGGTAGGCAATCGAGAAGTCGTCACTCTCGTAGACGATGTTGGCCTCGATAGCGGCAATCTGACCAGAGCGGCGGGCGAGCTCGATGTAGCCCTGATAGCCAATCTGCACCGTGCAGTCGCCGGCACGAGGGATGAGGTAGAGCTTGCCACCATCCGGCTCGAGGCCGAGCTGGGCAGCCTTGAGCAGGCAGCCGATGACCGAGGCAGGGCTGCACGCCTTGAGTGCCGGGCTGTTGTTGAACACGGTGAGGTAGAGCCGGCGCATGCGCTCGGCATTGAGGTGCGTCGGCAGCGCGTTGGCGACCTTGGCAAAGTTGTCGGGGTTGGACAGCCAGCCCTCGACGGGGTGCTGGTTCTTGGCAATCTGCATGCTCATGGGGTCTCTCTCTCTTGCGGGGGGTAGTGTGGTTACTGCGGGGGGTAGTGTGGTTACTGCGGGGGGTAGTGTGGTTACTGCGGGGGGGTAGTGTGGTTACTTGGCGGCCTTCTTGGCCTTGCGGAGGATACCGCGCTTCTGGTCGTACTCAGACAGCAGACGAACTGCCTCGGTGCGCAGGTCCTGCTCCTCGACCAGGAGCTCAACGCTGTCCTTGGTCTCACGGCCCTTGCTGCCTGCGAGCACCTTGGCACGCTCCTCGGCTTTAGCGTCGGCCAGCTTGTGAAGGTCACGCGCTTGGATGCCGAGCTCACGCACATCGTCGGGCAGGCGCTGCTTCTTGCGCGGGCTGGTGGCCTGCTCGAGGGCGCGGCACCTACGGCACCAGGACTGCACGATGGTCTCACGGCCGGCAGGCGTGCGGTAGCCAAACTCCTGCTCGACATCATACTCGTCGTAGACCGTGTGATTACAGGTAGGGCAGGATGCCAAGACAGGCATGGCCTCGTCCTCGTTGGGCACCACCTCGAGCGCAGGGCCAGCTGCAACCATGGCAAGCAGGGTCGGCTGGTCGTCGGTCTTTGCGGCAAGCAGCGCGTCCATCTTGCGGTTGAGGCAATCGACCTTGTGCTCCATGCGCTCAAGCATCTCGGCATAGTGTGCCATGTCAAACAATCTCATCTGGCTCATCTCATCCTCCTCTCGAATGCCCCTAGGCGGGGCGGGTGAGGCAGCACGCCGGGGCTTGCACCCGGCAGCAGGCTTAGTCCTTGAGCTGCTTGTCGACCGTCACCCACTTCACGCTGGGGTGCTTGGTCCAAATCCATGTGCTCGGCTTGGTGAAGATGACCATGTTGGGGTCGAGCGTTGCCAGCGACACCTCGGCAGGCGCGGCAGGGGCAGGCTCGGCCTCCACCTTGTCCTCGAGCGCAGCCATGCAGTCCTGCGCAATCTTGTAGGCTCGCACCGCGTGCTGCACCGCTGTCTCGTCCTTGAGCGGCAACACACGACGCTGCACAGCCATCATCACAATCTCTCTCTTCAGCTTCTTGCTCATGGCTCTCTCCTCAGTTTGCCCAACATCGGGCAGGCAGCATGGCAGGGGTTGCACCTGCCACTGGGCTTAGCCCTTGCTGCGTGGTGCGGTCACTCGGCAGGAGGCCGACACCTGCGTCACCTTGCGGTAGTCAGCCACCAGTGCCGGGTGGTCAGTCTCGAGCTTCTTGGTGTCCAGGCTGACACGCTCCGACGCTGCGATGAAGCTGCTCTTGATGCCGTCGGCCGAGGCCAGCTTGGCGCCGGCATTGTGCGCATCGAGGATGATGCGCTTGGCTGCGTCACGCTGCTCATCAAGGGCGTCAATCTGCTTGCCCAGCGAGACGTAGGCAGCAAGGGCCTCGGCCACCGCTCCATCCACCTCAATCGGCCCCTCAGAGGCAGGACGCACCGTGCTCGCGATGGTGCGCAGCCCGTCGGCATCAGTCGGGGCAGGCAGGCGGTCGGCAGAGTCGGCAACCCATGCCATCACGGTCGGGCCTACCTGGGCAATCACCTCGGCTGCGGCCTCGTCAGCCTCAATCTCGATGAGATAGAAGTTGAACACCGTCCACACTGCGAGGTAACCTACTGAAAGACCCGAGCAATACAGCTGACTTTGGACTTGCCACCAGTAGTTCAACCGCAGGTCTTGCCCGCTCAAGTGACCAAAGCCGTTCTCGAGCACCTCGGCCCAGTCGGTGTTGCGTGAGCGGTCGAGCTTTGCCTCAATAAGACTAACCGCATTCATCGTCTCTTGGTCGATGATGAGCGCATCAGGGGTAGCAGACAGGGCACCGAGAGCGATGGCAGTGCCCTTGACCATCTCGGGCTGCGGCGTGCTGTAGTAGGCACCGCCTGCGAGCTGCTGCAACCGACGCCATGCCATGCGAAGGACCGTGTCCTCGGCATCCTGACCATCCTGCATCGCATCTGAGCTGATGACCTCGGGGTTGCCGGCACGTGCCTGGCGCTTCTCGATGACCAGCGACAGCAGGCCACCGTAGGGCGACACGCCGAGCGCTTTGCCCAGCTCAGAAGCGCCGAGGGTGTTGGCACGCTCGATGAGCCACTCACGGCTACCGTGCTCGTGGACGGGAATCTCTCGGACCGCGTTGGGGTAGTTGACCTTAGACATAGGCCACCTCGCTGCGCACATGCTGCGAGAGCACTTCGGCCTGCTCGGTGAGCCGGTCGATGCAGTGCTCGATGGCAAGGCCGAGGTTGTTGAGGTCGATGGGCGACTGGTCAGAGATAGCAACCGAGGTGATGGTCGTGCGGTTGCCCTGCGACCAAGGCAGGTTCACCGTGCGGTTGGCAATCACACGCATGTCGTGCAGCTGCTCGCCAGAGGCATCGCGCCCCGTCTCGATGATGGCGAGCGTAAACGAGTACTCCACCAGCGTGCCGGTGCCCTCGTGGCGCTTGAGGCTCTGGCAGCGGGTGTCGCCAATCACGCAGGTCTTGGTCTGAGTGAACTCAGTACCGGTGATGGTGTTGACGAGGTGGACGAAGGTAGCAGACGCGTTCTCGATGGTAAGCCTCATGGCTTCTCTCCTGGGTGTGCCCCTAAGCGGGGCGGGGTGACTATGTAGGGCGGGCAGTTGTCGCTGCCTGTGAGAAGAGGTCCTAGCAGGTATTCACCTGCCGTCAACATCGTTGATGTTGATTTCTGCCCCCCGATGTCGATTTCTGCTCAGAACGGAACATCACCGGCAAAGATGTTCGGCGCCGCGTCCTCGCTCGGCCACACATGCAGAGAGTGAACGACCGTGCTCAAGTCGTACATGCGCACCTTGAACCCAGCCACACTAACCACTTTAGAAGTATTTGACCCCTTGTCGCCATTGAGCCAACCGCGTGAGGCCCATGTCGCTGCCACGGCTCCCGGCTGATACCCTGCCGAGCGCAGCATGTCGTTCGCCGTTGCCATCACAAACTGCAGTTTCGGCCTGCCTGTTACCGCATCCACCGAGAAGGTCCCGATAGCGTCGCGGCCCAAGGTCTTGGTAGCATCGCCATGGCCGTGCAGCTGCGCTGACCTTGACCAGCCCCATGCCACCAGCCGCTCCATCGCCTGCGTTGCCACGTCGGCAGGACGGCCGCAACCGAGCATCGCTGCCCATCGCTCTTGCGACAGCCATGCCGCCGGCTTCATCTCGAGCCAACGCTCGGCCAGCTCGCCGGCAAGGTCAATCAGAGCGGCATAGGTCGACAGCCGGGACCCAATCGGGTGGCTGGGGCTAAGCTCCTCGACCGACACCGACCGAGCATGCACCAGCTCACGGTATCGAGCTCGCAGCTCCCGTCGCTCATCCTCGGTCATCAGCGCCACCTTCTCGGCAAACATCCGGCCTGCGTGGCCGTAGTGGTCCGACAAGGTATCAAGGCTCTGGCTCTGATACACCGTCAATGCCCTGATTGCCTCGGGGGTAGGCTTTGCCCCTGCCAACCGCCAAGGGCTGCCTTGGATGGTCAGGATTCGCGCCCTAGCACCGCCTGCGTCGCCAAAGGCACTAATGCTCTGCTCGCCGGTGCTGATGACCAGCGACTCATACCGAGACACTGCACGCACGCCACCGTCGGCCTTGCCTCGCATCTTGCCCTCGACGTTGCACAGGTCGTAGACCATCGGCTGCACCATCTCTGGCTTGCTCGCTCGCTGCGTCTCATCGAGCAACAACGGCAACCCTCGCTGCGCATTAGCCACTATCTCGAGCGCGAACTTGGTGGTGTCCCATGACCTCATCGTCTGTGGCGACCCATACACCGACGCAGCCACCAGCAGCGCCTTGGTCTTGCCTCGGCTCGACTCACACGCGATGTCCAGGACAAACACCGGTGCCGACACTACCCGCATCAAAGGCGACGCCAACGCCATCGCCACTACCGTCGCCATGTCGGGGTGCTGGTCTACGATGTCTCGCAGCACCACCAGCTGCTTCGATGCCTCGCCGCTCACAGTGAAGCCACCAACATGCCGAGCCAGCTCAGGGTTGAGGTTCTCGAACGTCGGGCAACCCACGCCGGCCTGCTTCTCGCCTATCAAGAAGCTGGGGGCAGTCCAATCGAGCGCCCCATGCCAGCCCGTCACGCTTGCCACCGTCTCCTGCGCTGCTCGCACCGTCGTGGCGAGGTACTGCGACTCGCTCTTGCGCAGGTAGAGCACCACCTCGCTCGCGCATGTCGAGTCCACCGGGAAACCTTGGCTTGCAAGCCCAACGATGCTGCGGGCATTCAGCAGTGTGCCTCGGTCCACAATCACCTGGTGCGGCTTATCGAACCGACCGAACTCACCTGCTCGAGGTGTGCACCACTTCACCACCATCGACTTGGTGCCCTCTACCGCGTCAACACGCACTCCTGCCACCCACAACGGCTGTGAGCTCACGAGCGTCGGGGGCTTCTCGCTGCCTGCTGCCGGCATTCGTATCACTGCACCTGTCTTAGTGAACTCGTACCCATCTGGCACCCATGCCTCTTCACCTGCTGGCTTCTCCGTGCCGAGCTCCTCCTCGTAGTACGGCGCCTCCTCTGGCAGAGGCACATCGTCCACCGGCTCGACCTTCGCCTCCAGCTGCAGCTTCACCTCCGACAACCCCTGCTCCTGGTGCAGGTCGTTGAAGTCGGTCCCTCGGCTATCGAGGTCGTCAAAGACCGGCACCCTCACCTCGCCACGCACCGCCTCGGCTGCCTCTCGCGCCTTGGTCACTCCCGGGTTACCCTCCGTCATGCGGTCATCGTCAGCGCAGATGATGATGCGAGCGGCCGGCATCATCCGACGCGCCATCTTAGCCACCGCCACGAGCTGCGTCGTGTCGCCAGCTGCAAGCACTGTCCACCCTGTCGCTTCATGGACACTGATGCCAGTCGCGACGCCCTCGCAAATCGCTACCGTGTCGGGGCTCGCCTTGATGGCAAAGTAGGTGCCCACTCGCGTCGCGTTCTTCTGGTACCGCTTCTGCCACACGCCCTCGCCATCCTGCCAGATGCGCTGCATGTTCACCACGCGCTGCTTATCGTCCTTCAGAGGCACCACCAGCACCGAACCACTGCGGTACAGTCCTGGCACCGACCTCACACCCTTGTGCAGCAGGTAACCGAACGCCTCCTGCACCGGCTTGGACCGAGCTATCTCGGCCGTCACCTCGTTCACCGCTGCCTCGGCCTTGTCCACCTTCGCCTTGGCTGCAGCTGCTATCTTCTTTTTCATCGCAGCCTGTGCCTCATCGAGGTTCACCTCTGGCCTCTTGTTCGCTGTGCTCGACCACTTCACATCCGGTGCCCCAGCTGCAAGGTCGTTGAACACTGCCACCACTACCCCACTCTGCCCGGGGCCGTCATTGAGGTGGACCACATACCAGCCGTTCTTCTTATCCGGCTTGGACACCGTAGGCACCCTGTGGTGCTCGCCATTGGCTATGACGCCGTCAGGGAATAGGAGACCGCGCTCGGCCTCCGCTGCTGCTGCGAACGCGCTCAATACATCTTGCATGATACCTCGTGGGGGCTTGCAAAAACTAGGCACCTCGGGTATACCGAGGCCATCAGGTTGATGAGCCGTTGTCGCGGCTCGCTGACCTTTATGCCCTCCTGACTACCTCCTGTCAAGAGTGCTGAGTCGAGGTCCTCTCTCCGCTGTCGTGGCACCAGGAGAGAGGGCCTCGATGTCTTTTGACCCAGTCGGTTACAATCTGTGACCAACTGCCCGGTCTTTCCGGATGGTTGGCAGAGGGGTCGACCACGATGCAGCGTTGAGAGTGCCTCGAGCCTCGCGTGCGCGTGCGACCCCCCCTGTTTTGAGCCGGTTGCGAGCTCCTCGAGGACCCTCGCCAGAGGCCGTCAACGAGGTTTCAACGACTTAGGTGCCTTGCGGTAACATAGCATGTTACTCCGATGTTACCGCTGATGTTACCGCTTATCTCTCTGTTTTGTTTATAGATAGTAGTAGTTTTTTGATACGGTAACATGAGTAACATCCAAAACAAGCACCTATACGCGCGCGCGCTCGCACGGGCCTGCGCACAAGGAGGTCCCCCTCGGCTTACACATGGTATGTTGAAAAATCGTGTTACTATGTTACCGCTCCGATTTCGTTAGGTAGTTCAATGGGTTGCGGGTGTCGGACGGTAACAAGCCCGATGTTACCGTGTTACCGCTCTTTTGACAGGCTGCGCTTGACCTGCCGGGCGACCAGTGGCACAATCGGCTCCATGGCACTGAGCAACGAACAGCGAGCCGAGCTCCTGCGGCAGGCATGGGAGCTGCGGCTAGGTGGGTGGTCGCACAACGACATCGGCCTCAAGCTCGGTCTGAGTCGCAAGATGGTGACGCAGCTGCTCGATGAGCACCGCAAAGAGGTCGAGGAGTATGTCCTGGCTAACGCTACGGAGCAGCGCAAGGAGGCTGCCGAGCGGCTAGACTCTCTGCTGCGGTCGGTGTGGACGCAGGCCAAGGAGGGTGACCTCAAGGCAGTGACGACGGTTCTGAGCATCGAGGAGCGGCGTGCCAAGCTGCACGGCCTCGACGCTGTGACCAAGTCGGCCCTCGACCTGACCAGCGGCGGGGAGCCCATCAAGTTCACGGTGACCATCCCCCGCGTCACGCGGGTTGACGAGGCCGAGTGATGGCTAATGCCGAGGTCACCCTGCCGGCTCTGTATGCCAAGCAATACGACGCCATCAACGACCCGGCACGCATCGTGTGCATCGAGAGCACGACCAAGTCTGGCAAGACCACCTCGGCCATCGTGTGGCAAATCAAGCAGCTGCTCGAGGGGCCACCTGATGCCGAGCACTGGTGGGTGGCGCCGGTGTACGAGCAGAGCATGATGGCCTACCGCGTCGCATGGTCCTTGCTGCGTGGTCAGCCGGGCTTTCGCCAGGCGCTTGCCGACAAGGCCATCATCGCACCAGGTGACAGGCGGTGGAGCTTTCGGTCTGCCGACAAGCCCGACAACCTCTATGGCTCGGCAGTGAGCAGCGCGGTCCTAGACGAGGCCAGCCGCATGAAGGACGATGCGGTTGACGCGGTCTACTCCACCACCACCAAGACACGTGGCAAGCTGCGTCTGTGTGGCAACGTGCGAGGCAGGGCCAACCGTCACTACCAATGGTCACGCAAGGGCGAGAGCGGCGAGCCGGGCTTTGCCTACCACAGGCTGACGGCCGACGATGCGATTGCGGGCGGGCTGTTCTCGGCAGGCGACCTCGAGATGGCGCGGCGCTCGCTGCCGGCAGCTGTGTTTCGTGAGCTCTACTACTGCGAGCCTGCTGACGACGGGCAGAACCCCTTCGGCATCGACGCGGTACGGGCCTGCGCTGAGCTCAACAACGGCCAGCCGACAGGCAACCCAGTGCGAGTGTGGGGTTTAGACATAGCCCGCAAGCGAGACTACGCGGTGCTGATGGGCCTCGACAGTCACCGTCACGTCTCGGTGATGTACCGCTGGCATGGCTTGAGCTACTCCTCGCTGGTGTCGGAGGTCTCACGCATCGTCGGTCCCGGCAACAAGGCCTGCCTGTTCTACGATGCGACAGGCGTTGGCGATGCTGTCGGTGAGCAGCTGTCATCAGCTCGGCTGTGGTGCGAGGCGTTCATCTTCAGCTCGGCTAGCAAGCAGGGTTTGATGGAGGGGCTTGCACTGGCGCTGCAACAGGGTAGAACGAGCGTGCTCGACGGCCCGCACCGCGCTGAGCTCGAAGCGTTCGAGTATGATGTAAAGCAGGGCCGAGTAGTGTATGGCGCGCCGAGCGGTGTGCACGACGACACGGTGTGTGCTCACGCTTTGGCGTGGTATGGCGCCGAGCGTATGGGAGTGACAGCGCAGACGCGTCGTGCCTACATGGGCAGCGCGGCAACAACACCAAGTAGAGGCACGACATGGTAAAGCCGGTACTGGCTAACGGAGTGATACCGATGACGGCGGCGCAGGCAAGCGCCCGCGTCAACATGTCTGGCGCCCGTAACGCTCGAGGTGGTCTGCCTGATGCCGACCCTAATCTGACATTTCTGCCGATGGACCGGCGCGGTGTTGGCGGCCTGCCGGGCAAGTACCAGGAGATGATGCAGACGCATGTTGGCATCGCAGCTGCGGTCTACTGGGCAATCAACGAGGGCTCGGCCTTGCCCAAGGAGGTGGTGTGGACGCACCACCGAGACCCGGGCACCGAGGAGCTGGCGTTCATGGACCTCTGCCGAGCGGCCTGCATCGAGGATGCGGTGGTCTACGAGGGGATGATTGAGGGCGGCTCGGCGCTGTGGTCCTACCCTCTGCTCGACACCTTCATGGGCTTTGGCCTCATGTTTCCTCGTCGGCTCAACGACACGCAGATTGAGTGGTACCCAGTCGCCCACAATGCAGTGATGCTGTGGCGTCCTGACGGTCACCTCTTTGGTGGCGCTCGGTTCTCGACACCCAACGGCTATGACGACCTCGATGCGAGCCAGCTGGTGCACACCGTCTACGGCACTGCCGGTGCGATGGAGTTTGAGGGGCGGTCGATGCTGCGTGACTGCCTGCAGCCGTTCGAGCTTTGGAAGCAGATTGCCATCAACGCAGGCATCTACAACCAACTGAGCTGGGGCTTCCTCGACATCGCCTACGAGCCGAGCGTGACCGAGGACGACATCGACGCGTTCAACACGTTTGGTCAGCAGTTCTCTGATGGGCAGCGCAAGTACCTGCTGCGGCCTAAGCAGGTCGATGTTGAGATGCGCTACCCCAGCGGCACGCCACCTGCCATCATTGAGCAGCTCGAGTATTGGGACCGTCAGATTGAGAAGAAGCTCAACGCGCCTCTTGCCGGCATTGCTCAGTTCGGCTCTCGTGCGATGGCCGAGACGCTCGACGGTGCAGCAGGTCGCAAGGCCAAGGCATGGCTCAACAACGTGTTCGACCGTGCGAGCCGAGGCATGTTCCAGTGGCTTGCCAACGATGTGGGCTACACGGGCAAGCTGCCTCGCGTGCAGGTTCAGTCGGCCGAGCTGACGACGGGCATGGACGGCTGGGCGGCCTATGTGCAAGGTGTCCAGGCGGGTCTCATCACTCGTGCAGCTGGTGACGAGGCATGGGCTCGCAAGGTGATTGGCGCTCCCGACCTGCCGCCCCAAGAGACGGTAGAGGTCACGGCCGAGACGCCTGCCCCGCTGCTTGTCGGCTCGTTGCAGATTGCGCAGCAGGTGCTTGGCATGCTGGTGGCGACACCTGCCAACCCGGCACCGTTGGCACCAGAGGCGGCTGCTCTGTTGCTGGTCTCGGCAGGCATGAGTCGCACGACGGCCGATGCGATGATTGCAGCCCAGCTGGCTATGCCGTCGCCTATGGCTGCCCCTGTCGAGGGTGCGGCCCCTGCCGTAGCCCCTGCCTCACCAGAGACGGCAGCGGCTGCGGTAGTGCCGCAGGTGCAGGTCAGCGAGAACATCGAGGTGCCTGCGACGATTGGCGACAGCAGCGCGTTCAAGCCTGTGTCGACGGCAGCAAGCGAGACGATGATGGCCGAGGCAGCCACCATCCTGTCGGCTTCGTTGGCCGAGCG
>JAUKPS010017744.1:10109-55042 GCA_032273165.1 Chlorellidium tetrabotrys | reverse complement strand
TACCGCATTACTCAGGCAGCTACAAATCCTTGTACATTAAACCATCTATTATTTATATTAACCCTATTTTAAAGGTACCACGCTGATAACTCATGTAAACATGTCAGTTGTTGTTTGATTCACATTATAAAATTGTAGACTTCTAAGTAGCCTATAATTTAATATTTATAATTAGTAATTATGATAGCTATTAATAAAAAGAAAAATTAATTCAACACCTATGACTGCATTATTGAATCATATTTTATAACTTCAAATGCAAATATAAATTGTATAAACTTTATTCCAATATTACAACAATTAACCACAAAAAAGTATATAAAAACGATAATTTATGTTGTCAAACTGAAGGTAGTCCACTTTCTTTCAGTCTGTCATTCAGCTAGAAATCATTAACAGGCCTTTGGCTTGATCTGAAGATGTTATATTACAGTGTAAAATTATGGTTATCATTGAAAGTCTTGCAAATTCTTTTAAAGAGCTTAAACAAAATTTTTCTCATAAAGAAACAGACCTAGATGAATTATATGTTTTTTATAATATGTTCTGCGAAAAGCATAAAGTTCTCATGAATGCAATCTCAAGACAAAATCTAACAAAGTCAAGGTTGATGATTAAAAATATATTTCCTAAGAGATATAAAGAAAAATTAGATGAGTCAAATGATAAGACTGTTGCAAATGGAAATAAGATGAGACAATCTCCAACAGCAAGCGGAATGTTTATATTAATACAAAGAGTTGATAGTGATGAATGGATCACAATAGATTTTAATCTAAATACAAACATAGGAATAAGTAATACATTTAAGGAAGATAAGAATACACTAAAGAACCAAATTAAAGTTCTTAAGAAGCTTGATAGGTATAATAAATATAAGAAAATTACATCAGAGATAATGATAAGAGAATCTATTTTTTATGACACACCATATGTTGTATTGAATCTAAAGTATTGTAGAGATTTAGGAACAGTTCCTGTTTAAATTTTTTCTTAATTAATTTTTTTATTTAGACACCCTACACTCAGGGGGAGAGTTATGAATCCTCCCCTATTTAAACCCCATAATGTTTGGGGGGGAGAGTTTACTATTTAGAGCATAAATTCATAGAAGAATCTTATGTAGTTTTTTTAATTAAATACCCTAGTTAATTACCCCCTCCAGGGAGAGTTGTGAGTCGTCAAAATTCAGGCCGAAATTCATACCAAAATTGGGCGTAATTTATAGGGTAATTTATACCCCAATTTTTATCAAATAATTGTTGATAAAATTCACTGATAATTCATAGGATAAATTGTGGTAATTTGTGGTAAATATGGAGGGGTATTTTATCGATTTTGGGGGTGAATGTGGAGAGTTATCAACACTTGTTGACAACTATGAAATAGCTAAAGTGTTGAATGATAGTGATTTAGTCTTATTTTGGGGGCTTTTCATATATAAAAAAATGTGAGCCTGTATTGTACGAATTTTCTCCCACAACTTACCACCAAATTTTCCACCAGCATTATTTCCCCCAAAGTGTTGGTTGTTGCCCTCAAACCACTATTATGTCCCCCCAGATTTAGTTCAGGATCAACCACTTAGGATTTATTATTAGAAATTTTGGAAAATAAAAAACCCCAACATAGGATTTATGTGGGGGTTAAAAATGTTCCACGTGGAACATTGGGGCAATAAGTTTTAGGGCACAGAAAACCTGTGTCAAAATTGGGGGTTAATTTGACTATGAATTATTGGGCAAAAGAAACCCTGATCACCTAGTGTTAAACCTGTGTCATTTTGGGGGGCTCTGGAGGCCTCTAGCTATGTCTTGGATCTTTATTTTTTTTCTTACTTTTTTTAAGTTATCGTAAGTTAATTTTCTATACTAGTGTGAGGGGATCTTGATGGTCTTCCCACACGTGGTATATTATATTGTTATACGGCGCAGCATAGAAAAAGTTACTGGTAAAACTTAAAAAATATTTCATAAAAAATATCAGATTATTTTTTAAGTTCCCGAAGATAATATTTCTATAGGTTGGCGTTTGAGTTTTGGGGGTATCATTTATACAGCCAACTTATAGAAAGAAGTGGGTGCAAAACTTAATTAATTTTTTTTTTAAGTTTCTTGGTGGAATATTTCTATAGGTTGGCTCTTGGGTGGGGGTTGTAAATATGAAGCCCCTCAAAATATATAAAGCCCCCAAAGATAATATCCCAGGGGCTTCACATAAACATAAACAAAAGTGACGCATGAGAATTTGCAACTAGTGTTACTATGTTATACGGATTGCTTTAATATAAGTTACATAGAGTTCCAAATAATTATCAACAAGCTGTTGATTAAAATTATCAACAAGTTGTTGATTAAAGTTATCAACACTCTGTGGATTAAATTTATCAACACGATGTTGATAAGTCACCTACCAAGAAAGTTTCAGGGATTCACCTTCAGGCGTATTGTTTTTGACGGCGGCAATGGTTGTCAGCCTGTGAATATCTTTTTTGAGTTCAACCCATTCTTCGATCCTGAGCTGTCCTTGTCGTGCATGGTCTTCGTATGTGACAAAGTATCCTGGTTTGTAGGTGAAGTATTTCCTATCGATTATGAGCAGAAGTTTTTTACTCACTGTATGCTCCACTAGAAAAGGACCTAAAGTTTTATATCTCAATTGTTTTTTGACGGCTCTGATTGCTGGATCATCTTTAAATAATCTGCAGTTAAAAGTAAAATCTGAATTGTCTATATTTAACATAACGTTTTATTTCCAGATGAGAGATATTCTTTCTCCTTCCTCTAGGTTGTTTTTAATTGCGACCATTGAAGTTATCCTGTAGGCGTTTCTTTCAACACGCTCCCACTCTTCTCTCCTGAATTGTCTCATGTATGATTCATCTAGATATGATGTGTAAGTGCCCACACTATATGATGATGTGTAAGTGGCCATACTAAAAACCGCATGACCAGATTTGTTTCTGTTATAAGATTTTTTGATGGGAGTCACTTCAGGATTTTCTGAAAGTCCTATGTAGATTATTTTATCTTTCATCTAACAATTTTTATTGTATATCTACTTCTTCTCTCCTGAATATAATAGACAGGGCTTCTCCTTCTACGCTAGAATGATTTATGTCTGTGAGTCTACAAATTACATTAACTGTTTTTTCACATGTGGATCTTCTTAGATGATGATACCAACCAGAGACGTTGCTCAAATACTTTTTATTTGTATGGGGGCTGTTGACCTGTTTGATTTTGTCTTTGATTACATATTTCATTCTAATTTTTTTTAATTAAAAAGCCCCAACAGGATTGAACCAGCTGAGGCTTTGTATTCCTAGTTTACAGGTATTAATCTCTAACTTTCTCTAGTGCATTTGTGAAGGGGTTGTATTGTCTTTGAACAGTTCTCAGGTAAACTCCTTCATCGAGAGTAATTGGCCCGTGTTCTTCATGCATCATTACAGCGGTTCCTCTAACTTCGAAGAAAATGTTTTCTCTCTCGACAAGGTCACGAATTTCTGCAGTATCATATCCTGCAACATTGTGGTGTTCGATAATCATAGAATCATCTAGAGCGAATATTTCGTGGCTGTGTCCTGTGACTTCACCTAGGCCGACAGTAAGTTTTTTTAGTTCTTTGGTTTCCATTCCTGAAACCTGATCTTTGGAGACTTTGAAAATTGTCATATCTCCATGGCGTGCGATAACGTTTGTCATATGTTTTATTTATTTACAAATATAATGTTTTTTATTTTAACATCAAGCTTCTGCCTGAAGTTCCATGTATTCTTCCCTGGTCAGACATGAACCGTCATCCTTCACCATTGTCCATGCGACAGCCCCAATTGCATCCTGGCATTGTGGTTCATCTGAATCGACGAATATAAAATAGTGGTGGTGAGTTGAGGGACATTCAACCTGTAGAACATAAATTGGTTTCTCTAGGCCAGAGTCTTTACCGAACTGTTCATGATCAACTTCATGTAGAATGTATTTATCGTTGTAGGTTACTTCTTTTGTCTCGAATAGATTAGATCCTACAGAGGGAGAGTTTTCTCTTTTGGTTTGTTCGAAGTTGAGAGAGGAAATATCTTTCAGGAAAGTTCTCATCTGTGTCTTTACGACTGTCTGCTCATCCTTCACCTTTGACTTCAGGGCTTTGAATGTTGCCTCAGGTCCCATAATAGAGAGCACCGTCATTAGCTGCTGGGAGTTTGAGACGAACTTCTTCAGGGCTTGAATTGCTGTGATGGGTTTTACGTTTTCCCAAGCTGCAATAATATCTTTTTCTTTGCTTGTATATTCAGGCATTTCTAGAGACCTGGTTTGAAACAGGTGTTCTTCCATGGAGAAGTCTCTTTGATGTTTACGAATGGATACATATTCCTCCAGGGTTATCGAGAACTGTACGCCCTTAATATAGAAAGATTTAGTTACCTTCAGGGGTGTTGGCATTTTTGGTGACGACATATTTATATTTTTTTTATTATACGAATATACTGGGGAGAGGTTACAATTTGTCCCTTACTTAATTTGCCTGGTGAACTTTTCGTTGGTCACATCATATCTACCAAACTCTTTGTATTCTCTCTCACCTATGCTGTAGTGTTCCATAGAGCAGTTAAGTGTGTTGTGGTTGACACTGAATACAATTAATGTATCGAGCTCTTTCAGGAGGTTCTTTTCGGGGAAGTATATGAGTGAAGAGCCATAAGTTAATTCCCTGTCGTTATCACCTGGCATGTATGAGGTGAGCACGAAATAGTCTGGGGTTATAAACATTATCCTGGTGTGGTCTTCTGTGGACAAGTTGACGGTAATGCAGCTATCTTTGCTGTCCATGGCTTTTATGGTAAAGCCCCCAAGCCAGTATTCAAAAGCTAACGTATCTTTGGCGCCTTTGGTTAGTCCCTGTGTATACTTTGCAGGATCAAAGGTAATGTATTCACCAGGAATATAAATCCCCAATTGAGTTTCGAACCATGTGGAATCTGGGGAGAGCTTTGTGGAATCACTTTGTTCATTCATAACTTTAGCAGTATTGTGTGGCGCATCCAGTATAATAACAGGCGCCGCAACAGCTGTAAATATAAATAAAAAACTAACTATTATAAACTTCATATGATATTATACGATCAATTAAAAAAAGGTTTCAATTATTCTACAAATTCAACAATGAACTTTTTATTTGGAACGTCGTAGGCGCCATGTTCAATTCTGAATCCATCCTGTGTAATTTGTTTCCTGGAACATTCTAATGTGTTATTGTTGCTCAATATCCAACCTCTTATTCCATACGTAACTAATGACTCCAGCTCTATTAGTTTATTTGTATTGGGGTCATATAATAGTGTTGATCCCCAATCCACTTCGTCTTTGTCGGTGGTATAAGAAGTTAGGGCAAAGAATGTTTTTGTTATGTACATAACCTTTGTCACTGTATCGTTTGAGAAATCAATTGTCAAGCTGTTCTTGTTTTTGAACATATCACTAATGGTGAAAGTTCCAAGCCAGTTTTGAAGAGAGAGTTTTGCTTTTGCTTCCCTGGTTAATCCCTGTGTGTATAGTGAGGGATCAAATGTGAAATAGTCTTCCTGAATATACAGGTCCATGTTTGCCTCGAACCAGCTCACAGAATCAACAGCGAGTTTTGTGGAATCTAGGGAGAGCTTTGTGGAATCTACCGCTGTTTCTGCAGGGCTTTGTTTTGTTTTCCCCACCATGTTGGGCATGACAATTGCCGCCGTTGAAACTAAAAAGAAAAATATAATATACTTCATGTTTTTGTTTTACGATTAATTAAAAAAAAGGTTACAAGAAATGGGGAGAGTTCTGATCACTCCCCCCACCATTATTTGTGGTCTTGAATTACATTGCTAGTAGAAGCTCTGTTGCTCGTGTTGCAATCAAGGTTGAAGAACCTCCAAGAATGTTATCGAACTTTGTTGCCTCATTGCGGTAGTTCTTAACGTGGTCCAAGTAGAACGTAATCCCGTTAATTGCACCCCAAGCCGTGCCAACAATTTTCTCTTGGCCAACACCTGTGAAGTATGCGTTAAGGGCGGCGTCCTCAATGTTCTTTGCACGAGTGCTGTCACGCTCCTGCTCATTAAGCAATGTGCGAATCAACTCCTTCACTGCGCCGTCAGAAACGTATTTCTTTGACAAGTAGTTGAAGCACTCGTTTGCCTCTTGAACAAACACCTTAGAAATCCCCAACACTTTGTGCGCTTCAGCCAATCTGTCTTTCACAACAGAGGTGTGACGAATGGCCACTCGGCTAACAGTATTGCTCAATGCCATGTTGAGGGTATTTTGGCAAACAACTCTCACAGGAGTCACAGCAGCAATAATGGAGCCTGAACCGTCGTGTGACGAAGTCAAGAGAACGTATACCTCTGTAAGGTCATCAGTCCCTGCAATTCGAATGGTATCTGGCATCTTCGCTGTCACGAAAATCTTCTCACCAATTCCCAAGGCGCCTGCAGTCTCATAAATTGCCGCACCTGCCTCTGTAATGTTGTCGAAGAAGTCGAACGCCTCAGAGTTTTGAACTATGGTGTAGTTCTTCCCAATACGGTCTCCAAGAATTTGGTTCGTATCTGTACGAAGCGTGGAGAACGAAGCAGGCGTATCCAGGAACTCGCCGTTGTAATAGGCATAGTTTGGCACCTTGACCACCTCATAATCCAGGTGAGCGAGTTTAATCGCTTGTTGTGCTGTCATAGCGCCGTCAACAATTTGACCAAGTCCATGCCATGCTGTTTGAGTGCTAGCGAATGAAGCAACTCCGTTGTTAATCTCTAGGTTGTGAGCCATCGTTTAAAGTATTAAAGGGTTTAAAATAATTGTGAAGAACTTTTCTTCGTTTCTAGTATACGGTGTTATAGAAGGAATGCAACAGGAAACTTAAATTAATTTTTATTTTTTTTTGAGATCCTGATCACTCAACCTATCAACACATGTATAGAAGCGTTGACTCTGCAAACTTAAAAAAAATAATTAATAATTAATTAAAAAAGTTTTTTAAGTTTTGGTTTGGGATTTTTCTATAGGTTGGCTTTTGGGGATTGGGTTGGATTTTTGGGGAATAAAAAAAGAGTGAACCATCCGATCCACTCTTTATCTTTATTTCCTCACAACACTTAATATTCAGACCTGCAGTTAAGAATACTCGTATATCGTGAGTCATAGTACTCTAGGAGGGACTCGAACCCTCACACCTCTCGGCACTAGATCCTAAGTCTAGCGTGTCTACCAATTCCACCACCAAAGCATTTTCCTGATGATCGCACCAGGATACGGCTACCTAAATTTGATTCGGGCACGAATCTACTACGTGGTCCCTGCAGGGCTCGAACCTGCGACCCCAACATTATGAGTGTCGTGCTCTAACCAACTGAGCTAAGGGACCTTTTTATTATACCACAGGCGAGTGGGCGACTACCGAGACTAATTACTTTCTCTACAATCAAGCAATGTCATATAGATCTAATATGCATGCCACCCTCTCCGCTTAAGCACCAACATTAGTTGATTGTGGGTTTGTAGCCAGGACAGGATTCGAACCTGTAAACCTAGGTCTGCTTATTGAGTAATTAATTCAACTTGCTTTCCATCAATGGCGTACTTTATGCTTAAGGATTTTACTTCCTACTAAATGATGTTTGCAACCATCACTCTAAAGTATGTGTCTAACCGATTTCACCACATGGCCATAAAAAAAGTAATTCTAATTGCAACCTTTGCGTATTATATTTGTCATTATTACGCTCATGTGTTTTATTTGCAACTCTGCTTCAACCCATCGTTGACAACTTAAACAGGCATTACTTTTAGTATTTTAATATTATTTGTTTAGAAAAAAAATTTCTATCCATATTTAAAAGTATGGAAAATAAAATTTGTACTGATTGTAAGAAAGAAAAGACCATGTCAGAATTCTATATACAAAAAGATAGAAAGAATGGATCTAGTCAATGCAAACAATGTTTTAACAAATATTGTTCTGAGCGTTGGATACAGAAAAAAATAGACGCTATAGTCTATAAGGGTGAATCATGCATGGATTGTCAAACTGAATACCCTAATGCACCCTATGTTGTTTTCGATTTCCATCATTTAAATCCAGACGAAAAAGATTTCGATTGGAGCAAAATGAGATTACGCTCATGGGATAAAATTGTCAAAGAACTAGATAAATGTGTTTTACTATGTTCAAATTGTCATAGAATAAGACACCATCTTATTAATCAGTACCCCCACTAGGATTCAAACCTAGACTCTATGCCTTAGAAGGGCAGTGCTTTATTCAGTTAAGCTATGGGGGCAAATAACATTCCTGGGAATTACATTAGCAAAATAAAAGCCTGTTGAAGGGCTTCTATTGGACTCGAACCAATAATAACCAATTAGAAGTAGCTAATAATGTAGCCAGGAACATTGTTTTTAATATTAAGAAAATCTTGGAAAGACTAAAAGTAAATACAGACTTCCGCTCTAACCAACTGAGCTACTCCCCGCATTTATTTTTGCAGGCGGGGAGGCTGGACTCGAACCAGCGACCTAAAGTTCCCAAAAGTAGAAGTAACTTTTAGATAGCCAAGATTTTTTTTTCAAAGAACTTATATGCAAATATACGTAAAAAAACTTATTATGTTACAATCAATAAATAAATTTTCTTTTTATGTATAGAAATTAATTGGGGCTAAACTTAAATATTTTTCAGCCCCCTAATCAATTTGTCTGTATCAAACCCGTGAGGAATACTCACCTTTGTATTTGTGAATTTAACCTCAGAGCTGCTTTCGTATGCTCCAATTATTAACTGAATGCCACTCTCGTATGTTAGCACGAATTGTCCTGGGCTTATTCCAACCTTAACACCTTCATTCTCTAGGTGTCCGTATTTTTCTTGGAATGCCGCTTTAATTCGTTGCTGAGTCAATTCTGCTGCACTCTTATACTCAATTGCTCTAAATGCATCTTCTGACAATCCAATAAGTCTATTCACAATGGCTCTAGGGTTTACCATCTTCCCTCTTCCATCCCAAGAGTTAATTCCTGTGCCCTGAATTTGCATTTTATATCCAGTGACACGACCACTATAACTTGAGTGTGTTGTAACTGCATTCACATAGAACGAGTGTCCCTCAGGAACTTTTCCTGTATATGAAAGCTTGAAGCTGTATGCGTATGAGTCAAGAGGAATTATTTCCTTTGGCTTCAATCTGCTTAATGGTTTTCCTTCTTCATCGTACACCATTTGAATCTCATAACCATCTTTGTCAAGTTCATATAAATCAATGGTTTCTTTGGAAGTGACTTTCTTGCAATCCAATTTGAAATCTGGTGAGACAGCAATCAAGCTGTTGTAAAAACCTTCATAAACTTTCTTAAGGGCTTCAGCATCTTTTTGTCTTCTATCAATGACCAACTCTCTGGCTTTAATTCTTTCTGTCTTGTAGTAGTCATAGGAAGTTCGCAATGCTTCTTCCTTTGCTCTGTCCTCTGCTCTCTTCTGTTCAATGAGAGCAATTTCTTCTTTGGTTAGTGTGATTGTCTGTGCCATAATCTTTATCTGTTTTTATGTTTATACTGATATAGAAACGAAAGGTAACAAAACTTAAAAAAAATTATTCTTTTAAAAAAGAACCCAAAAGCGGCAACTCTTGGGTCTTAAACATTATGGCAAGGGATAAGAGAAGAACTCAAAAAACAAACAAACAAACTGCTTATCCCTGCGAATACATTTTATTATACGGATGAAAAAAAGAAAGGTTACAGATCTGTATTATCTTTTTTTTCGGTGTCATCACTGCTGCTTTTTTTCTTTGTTTCTTTCTCAGCAATCTTATCACGCAGAGATGCTGCCCACAACCAATCTTCGGCTTCAACAGCAATCTTTAGTTCGGCCTTTAATTCTCTCAGGTTTAATGAATCCAGCATTTCCTGCTTTGTCATTTTCTTTCCTTTGAATTCTTTCTGTGAGTTTAGCATTTTATCTATGAGGTTCTTCCTGATTTCATTCATCTCCTCAGAGTTTTTAAAATCCCCCTCAAAAATTGGTTTATCTGGATTGCTAACATCATATAAAGAAACAGATCCTGAAATATCATCATCGCTCATACCAGGTTGTTTGCTGAATAAGTTTTTCAACATATCACCAAATGGCATTGTCGGCCTTGCTGGTCCGTTATTTAATTTCTGTTTTAAAAGATGCAACACTCCTTTTGCTATTGTTTTATTTTGGCTCTTGATTTCAGAAAGGAGATTAACGATTGATATCATAAACAATATCATGATCCCTGAAGTGAAGTATAACATATCCAGTGTCGTCACATTATATTCTGTGAAGAATGCTCTACCTAGGTTAAATACGCCTATGGCTGTAAAGCAAATTGAAGATGCTATTAGGATTAATCCTAGAATGCCTATGAAAATATTATCTGTTAATTTTTCTTTTGGTGGGGTTTCAAAGCCTGGAATCATTTGTATAGAAATTTGTTCGATACAAACTTAATAATTTTTTTTAAGAAACCCAAGTATTTATTCTATTTCGTCCTGCATTTTATTGTACAGGTCCTGGATTTCTGCTTTGATGTCTTCTATGTCCTGGTCGTATGATGAAATCTCATCGACGTAAAACATTAGCTCACTGGTGATGCTAAAGATTTCATACTCATCTGTAGCTGATTCAACCTCTTGGTAGAAAGAGTCTAAGGCATCATTAAGCTTGTGGTCTTCTAATTGATAACACAGATCCACAATCTCATCAAACATTGCTTTTGCTTCTTTAAGATTCATTTCATATTGATTTGAAATTTATCTTAAATAGAATATAAAAAAAGAAAACCCAATCTTTTGAATTGGGTTTCCACTTTATGGTTAATTAATTTTCGAAACCTTGTTTTTCCAAAGCCAATCTCAAAGCATTCTTTGCTCTATGTAGCAATACTTTCAAGAGGTCATTAGAAACATTTAGTTCGTCTGCAATCTCTTTGTAGGACTTTTCCTCCAAGTAATAAAGAGTTAAAACTTTTTTGTATTCCTCTCTCTTAATGCTAGCCAAAGCATTCAACACACTCTTTGCTCTTTCATCTCTAACCATTAGACCGAACAAATCATTTGAGGTTGAGTTGTCCAACACTTGTAAGTTAGAAACTCTTTCTCCGTCTTTGTTTGTTGTGTTGTCAGTCAAAGAATCCAAACTCAAAGTCCCTTGCTTTTCTTTTCTTTTGTGGTCGAGCATTGTGTTTTTTGCAATGTTATAAATCCAAGTTGACAAACCACTCTTGTCTATTTTGAAAGAATCAATGTTTACCAAAACTTTTGTGAATGTATCCATTAACAAATCCTTTGCAACTTCCTCATCGAAATAAACCGACTTGTTTAAGAAAATGAAAATCATTTTGTTATACTTCTTGAAAAGAATTGAAAAACCTTCTTCTCTCTCTGCTGTTGAGCCTGAATTAATCATCGCTACAACTCTCTTGTCAAACTCTAATGTACTCTCTTTTTCTGCTACTTTTCTCATCTTCTTTTCTGTTTATGTGTCTATTAATTTGCTTGTATACGTCTATAGAATATAAATGTTACAAAACTTAAAAACTTTTTTTATTCCCTTAGGTGTTGGATTAACTTTTGGTCCTGGCACACTAAATGGATCGTTCTCATCTGGATCAACCTGAGGTGTCGTCTTTGGTTTTGGCACCGTTGTTGGTCTAGGAAGAACTTCAGGTTGGTGATCATTTAAATAACTTTCCATACTTCTAGTTTTATTTTGGCCTTTTCTTTGTCATCCATCATCGTCCTGAATATTTCAGTAAGCGCCTGATAAGATAACTTGGTCAGGTTCATAATCACACGAGGCAAATCTTCAGGGGATACACTAGCCACTTCGAGCAGGTCATTCCATAGTGTCGGCGACAGCAGGTAATGCCAAATCTCATCCTCATATGCATCAGCCTTGCTGTAATAATACCTTAGCTCCTCTTCTGAATATTCCTGTGGGATTCCTCGACAGATCAAATAATCCATCACCCCCTTATTCAGTTCGTGCAATAAAACAGGAAAGTTAATCCCCTTACAAAGAACGTCTGCCGCTGGCTTACCAGGTTCATCAAATTTTATTTCGTTGAAGCCCTGTGTAATCTGTTGGCCTGATTGTATTGCTGCCTGAATTGTTGCAGGATCCATTGTCCAAAAAAGGAAATTTACTCCTGCTGTATACTCATCATACAGCTGCACAAGCATAGGACTTAAATCATTCAGCCTGTCACGGACAATGTAGTATACACTCTTCCAAATGTACATCGATGATCCATGAACCAAACCGTTTAAGATAATTCTCTTTTGAATCTCATCCCTCATTTGATTCTTCTGATCTGGGGAGAGATTTAAAAACGGCTCTGGACTTTCATCCTGGTCTGTATCTAAATGTATATTTGTTTCAATGAACGCCTGCAATCTTACATGATCAGGGACTTGATATAAATCCTTTATCGTTTCAATTGCCAATTGTTTAAGATCCTCTATGTGGGGAGACTCTTGTTTTTTTATAAAAGAGAACAGCCCTGATAGTTTTAGACTGATATCTCTTGATGTTGCATCGCTTCCAAAGCGCCGTTCAATCAGGTTGCAAGAGGCCTCGAACTCTTTCGCCCCTAGGTAACCTGGTTTATAATTTAAAACATCATTTTCATCTAGAGAAAATTCCTTAGAATCTAATGCTTTAATAATATTCCTGTGGGGCTTATGTTTCAAATGGCCTATTGCATTTGAAAAAGCTTTGTCCCCGATATCTATTTTTTTGGCCATCGGGAACAAAGTTACAAATTATTTATTTAATCTTCTATGAAGTATGGTCTAATTTGTTTGTATCCTTCTGGCAATTCTTTCTCTACAGAAATAATATCTCTAGCCCACGTGCCAACAAACTTTTCTCCTATGCCTTCAAAATCACCACCACCTCTGCCGTTTCCTTCTGCTGTTAACAAAGAGAGTGGGTGAATTTGCCAACCATCAACAGACGGAACTCTTGTCTTATCAACAAACTCCTTCTTTGTGTGGTTAACAATAAAGCGGAACTCCTTCGCCTGCTTTTGTGTTAGGGGCTTTGGAATCAACTCTCTCGCAATATGCTCTCCTTCATCTGTTCTTTCGCACATAGTGAAGTAGTTCAAGTCGCCTCTTACAGCATCGGAGTAATCGCCTGACCAAACAATAGGTGTCTTATGCCATTCTCCGCCCTCAATCAACAGTGCTTCTACGCATAACATCATTTTGCTTGTCAAGTAGGAGTGCTCCATGAGCTTAAGCCCTACTCCTGTGGTTACCATTCTTCCGTCGTATGTTTTCCAACGGATTTTAATGCTGTGAGAGTAAACGTAACTCTTCACGTGTTCTTTGTTGTCTGTTAGCGAACATGGCATGTAGTACTGACCCATCTTTATTTGTTTTTATTTTTATATTGTTATAGAAATATTTTAATTGAAAACTTAAAAAGAGGGAGAGTTTATTCTTCCCCCTCTTTTTTAATAGAATCTTTTATCTTATCCAATAATCCAATCAACTCGTATTCCTCTTGGTCAATTAGAGTTTGTTTTAAGACGGAGAAGAATGTATCGCTGAACTCAATGTCATCAGAGAACTCCACTTCATCTACAACTTCTTTTGGGGAGAACTTTAAAAACATGGCAATGAATACTTCATTTAAAAAAGTCTCATCTTCACTGTATCCAATATTGTAGAATATGTGTTCCAATCCCATATCATTTACTTTAGCGGCAAGAACATATGCTTCTGCTGAACCACCCTTAGGAATATTCTCTTTAATGGTGTCGCCGTCTATGAAAACAATCTGACCACAGTTGTGACCAAAGTCCTCATCAGCGAACTCTAAAGTTATTTCCACATTTGGGAACATGCTTGACAATTCTTCAATCACTGGTAATGGTGTGCTCCAAGCAGTATCAAACATAATCTTGTCATCGACTTCGGAAATTGAGTATGCATTCCATTTTGTCCCCCAGTTCGCAATGGACCAAGAATACCAATCTTTAAATCCATGTTTGTCCAAATTCTCTAAGGCCTGTTTTCCCTGAGTCAAATCTGCTCTACCCTCTTCAACAAGGTGGTTTGCAAGTTGCTCAGCATTTGTTATGTTTTCAGCTTTTACCCAAGGGTAAGCCAAAATAGGTTTTAACTTGGAATCATCACCTCTTTCTCGAAATAGAATTACTGCAAGCCCATAATCCACATTTGAACCAGAAGTAATCATCAACTCTGGCGGCATTGGAATTATCTTTGAGAAGTCAATCAACTGTTCTGTACCGTCAGTATCAATGCCTTTAATTGCATTGCGTAAATCCTCGACGTCTTTTGTTGAACCTTTGAATGAAATAATATTTGTTACGTGATTCGGCATTTTGCTAAATTTATTTGTTTATACTGCTATAGAAGAATCCTTGGGGGAAACTTAAAAATTAAATGTGCCCCAAGAATTGACTAGGAAAGAAGCTGTCATGTTTGTGACCAGTTTCGTTCTCCTTAAGCAATCGGAATCCCTTTACCAATTCTCCGCAAACTTTCTTTGCATCTTCATTGCGAAGGTCCGTTTGGTAATCTTCTTTACCAACCATTTCTATTACTTCCAGGAACAATCTAATTGTTGACTGTTGTAAAGTTCTGTGCTGTCTACGGAAGGCATCTTTAAAGCCATCTTTATCAAATCCATAAACATTAACGAAATCAGTTATCTGATCCACCATTTCTTGTGCTGATTTTCTTTCCATAATTAAAAGTGTTTATAAGTGTTATACGATTGTATAGAAATAAAGCAACAGGAAACTTAAAAAAAAGAATAAAAAAAGGGAGACCTTTTGGATCACCCTAAATTTTAAAAAAAGACAATTATGAAATTTGAATTAAACTTCGTGGTGGAGGCAGGAGTTGAACGCTGCGACACACGGGGTTTCACGCCGTTGCTCTACCACTGAGCTACTCCACCAAGTTGTTATAAATATACTTGGGGAGAGTTCGAATATCAATAGAAAAATTAAAAAAAGTGAAACATATATTTTCCTGTGTCAGAAATCGAAATGAATTCACCCATTATTTCGTCCGCTCCTTTGTTGAAAATTTTAATAACATGTGTCCCAATTATCAATCTCTTCTCATCTTTGCCCAATCCCAGCATTTGAATTACGGCGTATGCTTCCATTTTCTCAATGTTTCTTCTGTACGTATGAAGTGAGAGTACAATTTTTTCGTAAGTGCCGTAAGAAAGAATAGAATCAATGTATATGCACGCATCCATATAATCTTTTTGCTCAACTATATATTCGTTTAACACTGAGAATAAATAGTTTGCTTTATCCTTGTCATCTACAATTACTCTACCGAAATTTGAAGTTGAATTTGTAACATCAATCCCGTATTTTTCTCCGTCCCTGAACACCAATACAAATAAAGAATCTTTTTTGTATTTATGTGTCTCCTCCGCAATTATTCTGAATGAATTCATTTTTTTGTTTTTATCTAAATAAGTAATTCCGCAATAGAAACTTGTTCCTGTGGTAAGACTACAACGAAGTCAATCATTGTGTAAGACTTTTCATAGCCTATGAAAGTTGAATCTGTAACGTTTCTGTATGTGTATTTGTAGTATGTTCTACTTGGCGAATCAACTTCCTGACCAAACCTAGAAACGCCTGACGTTTCTTTGAGAATCTTTTTTACCTCCTTGTTAATTTTCCTTATGCTAAAGTTTTGTATTGCAGGCTTTTTATCTTTGTCCAGGTCGAGCACTGCAACAACTTGGAAGCTTCCAAACTTGTTGTAGTCGTCGACATATGCATCACGAATGCCTTCTATGCTAGCAATCTTTTCCGCCACCAACTTTGCTATTTCTACTTTCTCTTGCATACTATCTTTTTATGTATAGAAAAACTTAGTTCAAAAACTTAAAAACTTTTTTTTATTTAAGTTTCTTTTCATTTTCTTTCTATAGGTTGGCGCTTTGAATTTGCGGGCTTTTAAAAAAAAGGAGAGGATCAAATCCCCTCCAGGTTATTATTAATCTTCGTCTTCATCATCATCGTCCTCATCATCAACCTCGTCATCATAGAAGAATCCTTGGTCAGGACAATTTTTTGGGTAAGAAACATCATTGAAATCTGTTGGAATTTCCTCCACCAATTTTGGAACTTTAACCCCATTTGCCGCTGCTGCTTCAAAATCTCCGTAGCCGTTAGGGTAAACTTGTTTCCAACCCATACTCACCAATGCGTTTGGCGTTCTTCCGCCCTCTGCTTCTAGTGGTTGTTCCCAACTTTTAAAGTCAACTCCTTGTACGTATGAGCGTTCTCCACAAGTAATTATTGTTTTAAACAACAAGTCAATGGCTGCCAATCTTTTATCATCTGTATCGCCATCAAGGCACAAACCATTCATTTCAGCAACCAATTCATAAATGTCTTTGCCCCCAAACACTCCATAGCCCTCATAATCATCTTCTGTAAAGACTTGTCCGTCCTCTGTAATCATATGAACGGTAAATGTATCTCTGCACGAGTACGAGCTTGGAATGCTTCTTTTTGTATCCGAGGTCTGCCAACTAAAAAATCCCATATCTTTCTTTTTTTATTTGTTTATATTGTTATAGAAAAGTTTGTTATGAAAACTTAAAAAATTTCCAATTGAATTCCGACACCAGAAATCATTGACAGTTGTTGCTCGAATGCATAGAGAACATCTCCGCCATATATTGTGGGCATCATGTAATTATACAATCCATCCTGGTCTCTGGTCCACTCATCGTTTGCAAAATCTTCAATCAGGAATTCTGAAATCGCTTCAATCGCCTGTGAGTTAAACTCGTTATTTGAATCAGTTGTTAACTGATCAGCCAAGAGGTGCGAATTCTCTCCGAACTTATCTAGCCAATCATTCAATACAAAATGCTCTTTGGCATCATTGCGAATTGACTCCAGCTCCAATTCAAATAAGTGTGCTGCCAATTCTAATGCTTCTTGTTTTGTTATCTTGCTCATGCCCTTTTTTATTTATAGAAAGAAACGGATCAGGAACTTAATTAATTTTCATCATAACCTTATTAATGGTTTCAGAGTATGCACCAACCAGGTTCTTTCTATTGTTTGCATTTTTTTGTTTCTCAATTCTCAATTCTTCTGCACGAATGTTTTCTTGGTGAACATACGTTCTCCACGCATTTACATCATCGCCAAAATCAATTTGTCTATCAATGGTTAATGACAAACGCAATTCGGGTTTTAATCCATTGTCAGAGGTAAACTCACGAACAATTTTTAAACCATATCTATCTTTTAACTTGACATATTTTTTGCCAGTTAAAAAACCAACGAAGCGTAAGTACAAACTTGTCTTGTCATAATTTTTCTTTTCTTCCAATTCATTTAAGAACTGACGAACTTCATTCTGCTCATCTTCTGTTGCTGAAAGGTCAAGGTTTTGTCTTGCTACAAGGACTTCTCCAAGTAGGGCTTTGTTCACTCTAAACTCATTAAAATGTGGCATATCTTTCTTTTTTTAGTTATAGAAAATTTTTACTTGAAAACTTAATTTAATTTCAAGTTTGTTAAAAAACAATTCTGCGAATATAAAACAAAATCTTCAAAACTCATATTTCTGTAAATCCAAGACAGCGCTTTTTCGTTGAAAATTCTACCAGTTTTGCAATCACAAACAGAAACAATATTCTTATCTCTCTCGTACATCAAGAAAGAATCGAATCCAATAAGAGGGTACACCCACAAATTCTTTGCTGACTTAACTCCTAACATTGTTGAACTTTCCATATCTCTTTTTTATTTATAGAAACTTTATTTGGGAGAACTTAAAAAATCATTTTTATCAAATGCTTCTCTAGCTGCTTCCTGGTTATCAAAATCTCCAATCAGGTAAAACGAATCCAGGTTATCATCTGAATCAACCAGGTTCAACATTTCTTCTTCTGTAACTATTTCTCCAGACTGTTTATCTTTGTAGAACTCCATATTTTCAGTGTTGTTTATGCTGCTATAGAATTTTTTTTCAAAGAAACTTAAAAAAAATTTGTTTTTTGTAACTTTTTTATTATCTTTGCGTATAAGAAATTGAGAAATAGATTTTTTTATCTATTTAAAGATATATTGCGATTTAGTGTAATTGGTAGCACGCAGGGCTCATAACCCTAAGGCCAGGTTCGAGTCCTGAATTCGCTTCTAAAAAAAAAGAAAAAAATTGAAATGAAAAATTTAATTAACATAGAGGTAAGTGAACGTGAAGAGGAGTCTTCATTGTCTTGCTATGCCTTGAGTTAACGATTAATCAAATCAAAGAATTCTAAGGGATGGCAGAAATGCTATCCCTTTTTTTGTGCTTATAATTTCGCCCATTCGTCTAACGGTTAGGACGTCAGGTTTTCAACCTGGAAACACGAGTTCGATTCTCGTATGGGTGACCAAATATGTTCCTGTGGAGTAACTAGGTTAACTCGTCAGACTTTCAATCTGGAGATTGCGGGTTCGATCCCCGTCAGGAATACAAGAAGCCCCCAAGATAATTTCCTGGGGGCTTTTTAATTATAGAGTTTTTTTGGGGAGAGCTTAAGAAATGTATTTAATAAAACTGTCCAGGCTAATGTCGTCATCATCTTCGTGGTCGTTTGGTCCAACATAAACTTGGTTCATGCACACACAACCGCTTCTAGAATCAAAGAATATAATTACATCACAGTGGTCAATCTTCTGACGAAAGCTGAATGAATATTCTTGAACCCTCAGGTCTATTACAGAGGTTTTGTTATCAATTGCAACTTGCAAAAAAGGAATCAAATGTCTGTCCATATCTTTTTTTATTTATAGAAAGTTTATTGGGGAGAACTTAAAAATTTAGTACATGTAAGTTTGAGTTAGAGAAACCACAACTTCATCTGGACAATCAGACACATCTGGAATCAGACACTGAGCTTTTATGTCCAAAGGTATTAAGGACTTTATATCCAAGTCGGTAACATTTATCTCATCTATGCCGCAATCAAAATGTTCAGAAATTGCTCTCTTTAATTTCTCCTCAACTTCATACTTGTCAACCTTCAATACGCCGTCAAGCTTAAGTGTAGTTGAAAGAACGCCAATGTTTGGTTCTTGGTCTGTAGTAACTAGTAAGTGAACTTTATTTGCCATATCCTTTTTTATTTATAGAAAGTTTACCTGGGAGAACTTAAAAATTATTTATACTATGTAAACGCCGTAATCAACAGTTACAATCTTGTCAACAGGCAGGCCATCAACATTCACGTCGTTCAACATCCAGTGAGGCGTAACTCTAGGGTTGTAACGAACTCTCTCTCCAGACAAGTCTGCTTGTATGAAATCCTGTTTTTTAATTGCAAGTGACTTGCACAGGATCCAGGCGCAAACAACTTTTTCACCCCCATCAAAAATCTTCTGTGCTGTTTTCTTGTGGTTCTTTAAAGTGCAATCATGCATGAGCAATTGAACATCAGCTGGGCTGTGGTACTCAATGGTTCCATCGGTATATTGAATCTTCCACTTCATATAGTTCTTACCTCTACCTAGGTTAAATCTGATCTTAATGCTTTTCATATCTTGCTTGTTTAGTTTATAGAAAGTTTATTGTCGAGAACTTAAAAATTACTTACCAAGAACTTTGGTAAGTAATTACGCTTTCTTCAAAGTCTGTTTCTTCCAGAACTTTCTGCAAAATCTCTATTGTATCTTGAATGCCCTCAAAGTAACTTTCGTCATATTCCGTTCCACCAAAAAAGAATCCAGCTTGTGTTGGCAATTGACTTTCAGCCAAAGACTTGTTATCTTTGTTGTTTACAACGTCTAAACAAGTTACAAGAAGCTCTTCGAGTTTTTCTTTTGAAACTTCAACCTCTTGACACTGGTCAATTCCATCTTGACAATTATCTACAAACCATTTGTGAATATGGTTTTCTTTACGCCAATATCCAACTTCTTCAAATTCAAAACCATCTTTTTTGTTTTCAGCAACCTTTAATGCTCTTCCTAAATACATATCCAATCCCATAACTCTTGCTTTTTTATTTATAGAAACTTTTGTGAATAAAACTTAAATTAATGTTTAACAAATCTGTTTTCCTCTCCATAGAATGAAAACATTGTCATATAGGTTCTCGAAATTGTATTTAATACAGAGGCCTCAATAGTAATTTTGCGTTCTGGCATCCAAGTTTTCAAAGTGTTTGCCAAGTGTCGTAGGTTGAACTCCATATTATCAGTAAGCATTTCTACATCGTATGAAATAGCAATCTGCTTGTGTCCATGTTCATCCAAAATCAACTTTCCATTTTCATCACGAACCTCAATGCGAATGTGGTAATTTTCTCTTTTCATATTTCCTTTTTTATTTATAGAAAGTTTATTGGGGAGAACTTAAAAATTATTTTTATCTCTTTCAAATAAAATTATAGCAGAAAATTCTTGGTGGAATATTCTGTATAGTGGTGTAATGGTAACTATTAGCCAACCCTCAACTAGTAAGTCATTTATTTTATTACCTTTTTCTAACTCTGCATTTGTTAGTGTTAATGTAGTTTGCTCTTTCATATTTCCTTTTTTATTTATAGAAAGTTTATTGTCGAGAACTTAAAAATTCCTTAAACACTGCTTCGTAGTTTCCACTACCAAACATTTTACCGTTCTTATGAACCCACTCTAGGAAGTCCCAAATTGTATCAGCCTGGTCCATGTACAAACTCTCCTCAAAGAAAAAGAATATCTCATTTGGGTCGTAAGTCCCAACTGCACCAACGCCCTGAGAAATAAGTAAGTAATTTCTTTGTCCTAACTTTTTCATATCCTTTTTTATTTATAGAAAATTTATTGGGGAGAACTTAAAAATTATTTAAAGGGAATTTGAACCAGCTCCAGTTCGTAGTCACGCATACAAAATACATTACTCTCCTGGTCCTCCACCAATACGAACTCATCTTTGAATCCAACAATGGATCCTTGAAACGCCTGGTTGTCTTCTGTCTGGTCCACATCTACAATGTAACCAATCTCTAAAATGTGTGAATGTTTGTCTGAAAATTCCATATCCTTTTTTATTTATAGAAAATTTATTGGGGAGAACTTAAAAATTTGTAGCGATGGAAGGAATCGAACCCCCGACAGTTACGCTCTACCACTGAGCTACATCGCAATTTATTAACTACATGGGCAACTTCCGTATTCGAAACAACAAACTCGTGACCACATATCGCAGCACCAAACCATTTGGCCACCACAATCTGGACATTCTTTATATTTCATTTTCCAGCTAGACTTACGTTTATCTTTCCTAGCTTGTTTACGTATTACGGTATTAGCTAGATAAATCTGCTTCCTTTGGAGTTCTACATTTTTGTCTTTTGCCATACCTTTTTTTTATTATAGAAAATTAAGCAGGGAGAACTTAAGCCTCCTCCCCACTTTCTTCTTTAGTTTTTAAAATATCTCTAATCTCGGTGGCCAACTCAAAGTTTTCATCGGCAATGGCCAAGTCTAAGAACTCATTTAATACATTTGTAGGGAAACCTTCATCTACTGCTTTATTATCTTCGTATGAAATCCCAATCATTACTTTGTATAGGGTATTATCTTCAATGTCTTCATCTTCTTCAATGTCGAATAACATATCCCAAGTATAGTAATCGCTTTCGCCTTGAATTTTGTAAGCCAATAAATATGCCTCCTTGCTTCCACCTTTTGGAATGTTTGTGTTAATTTCATCCCCACCAATCAGGGAGACTTCGCCAACATTGTATCCGAAATCTTCATCGGCAAATTGAATGAAGAACTCAACTTCGGGAAACTTCTCACTTAAGGCAGCGAATATAGGCTCTGGTGCAGACCAAGCAGTGTTGAATGAAATTGCATTGTCGGAAATAAAAACTTCGCTTGCATTCCATTTTGTGCCCCAATTTGCAGTTTGCCAATCGTACCAATTATCAGCACCAAATCTTTTTTTGTATTCCATTGAAAGTTCCAAAGTTAAGCCTCTCGAAATGCCCCAACTTTTTTCACTTTCAGTCAATTCTCCTCTAGCCAATCTTTCCTCTTGCTCATCGTATTCTTTTTGAGAAATAATGTTTGTGGGTGCTTGTGTGTTTTGCAATTCTTTTGGAATGGGTGCAATCTTATTAAAGTCAAACTCTCTCTCATCGCTTTTAACGAATTCAAGTATCGCTGCAACTTGTTCTGCGTTGCCTTTCAATTCTACATTGTTTGTTACCCAGTTTGGCATAAATAAGTGTTTTAGTGTTTATAATGTTATAGAAAGAAAAATAGGGAGAACTTAAAAATTAACCATGGCTAGGTTTATATTCAATATCTGGTTTATTGTTTTGGCCATCAATATACTCCTGGACAGCCTCTGCCCTGTGACGTTTAATAATTACCTCCAGGTAAGTTTCAATAAGAATCGCTTCTGGTGCGCCTTGTTTGTTTAGTGACTTCAGAATGTCACTTGTCATTTCTTGGGGAGACTTTGCTGCCATATTGTTTTCGTTTTATATTGTTATAGAAATAAAGTGAGGGAGAACTTAAAAAGATCCCCCTCAATTTTTATTAATTACGCCACTTGTTTTTTAGGGGAGACTTTGGAAACCTTTGCTTGGGTGCGAATTGCAAACCCACTCTCAAACGCTTCATTATTGTCAGCACCTTTGCCAGTTAACTTTTTGTACTTCAACCCAACAATAACACCTTTATTGTCTAAGAAACGCAAATCTGTTTCATCGCCGTCGACAACTTCAAACCCCTCAAATTCTGTAGGTGGTACATCGAAGACCATAGCTACATTGAAACCCCTCTTCAATATATCAATTGCTTTTTGGTGGTTAACTTCGGAGCGTGAAAATACCAAAGAATAATTTGCAGGCAATTGAATATTGAAACGCAAGTAGTTTTTTGTGTAGTCATAGAATTGTAAGTTAGGAAACAACTCCATAAGGTTTTTATTGTCACGAACTTTAAACTTTTCCCAACGAATATCGGACGTTCCATTCAAACGAATTGCAACATTTTCGCCTGCGTGTTTCTTTGAAATCAAAGTTAACTCCTTGTAAAGTTTTTCAAGGAAACCAACTCTATTTTGTAGGTAAAATTCAGTCTTGTTTCTACGACCTGTTTGTACACTGTTTGTGAATCCGCCACGACCCGAACCATTAAGGCAAGCTGCTGCACAACCTGCAGTTGCGTGAGGGCAAATATTCACTCCTAGTGAATTGTCTGTGAACGGAGACATATACATAATGTAAGTCGTCCAACCTTTCTTAAGACCTTTTTTTGTTTTCGAATCTCCATTTGCTGAAAGCAATTTGCTTGGTACATAGTAACTCATAATTTATCCGTTTATTTGTTTATATTGCTATAGAAAGATCTTTGAACGAAACTTAAAAATTATTTTTAATTTATTTTGCGTTTCATTCGCTTATGTATGTATAGAAAGAAACGAACAAAGAACTTAAATGCAACATAAGAAAAAACTTTTTTTTGTTTTTAAGTTTTGGAATCAAATTTTTCTATAGGTTGGCGTCTTGAGTTTGGGCTTCCTGGAGATCAAACACAAAAAAGAAAGGGGGCTATAAACCCCCAGTTAAATTATTTCGCAGTACTTAAATCTGCTGTGTAAAAATCATAAAGCTCGTATTCTCTATTCATACTCTTATTATTTATTCAAACTGAATCGCCACTTCTGTGACATAAAATTTTGCACCATCAAAACCTGGTCTTCGCATTTTTAGAAAGTAAATATCAAAGTACCCATACAATTCTTTTTCTGGAATATCAAAGCCCCCAACAAAATTGTAATCAGCCAACTCATCTTCTTTCTTTGAAATATCTTCTAGGACAATTTTTGTTCCAAATATTTCACTCAATTTTTTTTGCAGGCTTTTTTTGTTAAACCTTAATCCAACCAAGTCTTCCAATTGAACATTAATCTCGTGTTCTTTTTTGTCAACAAAAGAATTTCCAACTTTAATGTGAGTTATCTCTCCACTCTCTCCACGCTTTACTGTTTGTCCCATATAATTATGTTTTTATGTATAGAAAGGTTTAACTCGAAAACTTAAAAATTAAATTTAACCCAATTAGAATTTAACAAATTTAATTTCCTCCAAAACTTTTCCGTTCTCCAAAATTGACCAACCTTTTTTTGTTGGGACTGCGGCAAAAGTTGTGCCTTCAAAGAAAGCGCCTTCTCCTCTTTTTACTTCTTTGTATAAGTAAAAGTCTTCTTCATCGCCATCGTTGTCTGCTCCAGGAAAATTCTCATCGCTACGAATTGCAAAATTAAGTATTCCCTCTTCAACGTAAGCCAGGTGGTGGAAGTGTTGAGTTTCCTTTTTAATGTCAACCACTTCTAGGTCTATAAAGGCAGGAAAATCTACTCCATGCTTGTGAGAAAAAGAATCAAAATCATCTTGTGAAATTTCAATGGTAACTTTGTAATCGCCACTAAAAATACCAATCAAACCAATGTAGTCAAAGTGAGCATAAGAAAGTTTATCTTTTGCTTCATCGCCCAAACAACCATTGTCCAATAAGGCACTAATGTTTTGTTTGGCATTAACCAAAGCCAATTTAACCAGGTTGTCGCTCATCGGAATTGTTACTCTTTTCATCTTTCTCATATCGTTTGCGTTTATATTGGTATAGAAATTTTGTTTGAGGAAACTTAAAAATTAACTAAACCTAATTGTTTTGCAACTTGGTCTAACATACCTACTTGGTCTAAAATATATTCCATTGTTTCTCCGTCAACTTCAATCTCTTTCAACTTCGCAATAATATCTTTTACGGCATCATGCTTTTCCTCGTCTTGGCACAACATTGTTGGTGCTTCATCCCCATCATCTTCGGGAGAGAACATATTTTTTCTCCAATCTTGGTCGGGTTCATTGTAGGTATTATCTTTCTTCCAAAAGCCTACTGAAAGAATATCATCAGAATCATGGTCTAATTCCTGGTCTATTGAGTTTAAGAATTTCTCATATTCAACCAAGTCAATCTTAGCAATATCGAATAAGTAATTTCGCTCACCTCTATATTCTTCGTCACCATTAACTCTCAATACAACTCCATCTTTGGCACAAGTAATTTCGCCCCAACTGCTCTCGAAAGTCATAAACACTTCTCGCTTAATCGGAACTTTGCTTAAGTCAATTTGTTGGTTTTTAATCAAGTCAGTGAAAATATTATCTATAATAACATAGTCTGTTTTGTTGCTTCCACTTGGAAATCTCACGTCACCCCCAAAAATAATAACTCCCAAAGAAACCAATCTATTAAAAACACTCTCATACACATCAGCAATTATCTCGGTGTTATCCTGGTTTCCAATCGTATAAACTTCTTCGGGAAATTCGTATTCCACATTTCCAACTGCAATTGGCTGAAGCTCTGTCTTTGAGCCGAACAAATTATACCAATTGTCCTTAATACACATATCCTCATTCAAATCCAATGCAATTGTTACATCGTTTGAACAATTTTGAATTTCATCATGTGAATTAACAGACATAACAAAACTTTCTTGCTTGTCAACTCTTGCAGTGTATTTAGAAATTGAATTATTAATCTCCTCTGCGCTTCTAACGGCACAAATCATTCGCTTTTCAACTTCATCAATTTTATTTTCCAAACTCCGAATCGCTAGAGCAATCTCATTAGAATATGGTTCTTGTTGCAAATACATTACCAGGTTGTCAAATTCTTTTCTCATGTCTTTTCCGTTTATAATTGTATAGAAATTTCTGTAGGGAAAACTTAAAAATTAATCATCAATATGTTCCCAACCCTCCAATTCCTTCAACTCAACTCCAATAGGTCTCAATCCATACGGATCAGCGTCCAGGTAGTAATCGAATATATATCCTAGTGGCTCAATCTCAGCCAATATCCTTTCCAACTCCGCATAGTCATCAGCGTTTTCATCAAAGGTTTCCAATACTGCTTGAACTTCATCTGGGATCAATTCTGGTGTTTCAAATAAATCTGTCATATCTTTTCCGCTTATATTGTTATAGAAATTTATTGAGGGAGAACTTAAAAAATTTCGTTAATAATTAACTGACTTTTAATGTGTCTTTCAACACCAGTATTAAGAACTCTACGAATTTCTCTGTCCAATGCTTCAACATTCTTGAAAAGTTTTTTCTTTTTGTAGTCCATTACTGCAATCGGCAAAGGTTCTTGCAACTGCATATTGGACATTGAAAATCCCATTCCAGAATCTTGCCAGCCACCATAGTATGAATATGACAATGTATTGTCTTCACGCAATATTACTGACAAAGTTTTAGGGTTTCCCCCGTCTCCATAAATTGGATTATGCATTCTGTAAACAATCAATTTTTTCATATCTTTTCCGCTTATATTGTTATAGAAATAAAATTGGGGAGAACTTAAATAAAAAATGTGTCTACCTCTGTGAAACCATTGTCTCTGGCAAATTCTTTTGCTTCTGCTAGTGTGAAAAAATCGCCCTCAATAAGTTGCCCTGCTTCATTGTACAAAGAGAATGTTCCGTCTTCAACTTCATGAATTGTTCCTAGACCAGAATTGGCCAAGTCGTCAGTCACTTCAATTTCTTCTCCATCTTCAAAGTCATTGAAATCAATCGTTTCGCTAATAGCAATCGCCTGATCCAATGTCTCTGCCTTAATTAAAAGTGACTTGCCAGTTTCATCATCGTACACTTCATGAAATTCTAAACTCATATCTTATCTGTTTATATTGTTATAGAAATAAAATTGGGGAGAACTTAAAAATCCTCCCCAATTAATTATAATTTTATTCCCAATCCCTCAAGGTTTGTGTTCAAGAACTTATCGCCACTTTTAAATTCTTTCTTGTACTTGTCTACAATTTCTTGCAATCTAGTTGTAGGAATTTTGGCAAGCGGAATTTTGAACTTCACTTGAACGTAACAGTTTCCATTAGGTATGCCCCACATAATTGTGTCAACCATTTTCTTCTCCAACTTCTTCTGCTCTTTCTTTTTCAATTCAGCCTCAATCAATTCATCAATGAAATGTTCCAAATTCATATCCAATGAAAAACTTTCACTTACTTTAATTTGGGGGAGAGTTTTGCAATACGCCTCTGCTTGTCTTAAATCCTCATCGTTGTTTGGTGCGTGGTATGAATTATAGAAAGTGCAACCCCCACGACCATCATTGTTCGCATAGGCAGTTTTCTTTCCATTTACAAATACATCTGCTTGAAACATAATTGTTTCTTCGCTAAACGTAAGGTTAATTTTAATGTTTTTCAATTCGATTTTCATTCTGCTTTTTTAAGGGGTTACATTGATATAGAAAGATTTGTTGGGGGAACTTAAAAAATTCCCCCAATCTTTTTTATTCTGCTGCCCAACCAAAGAAAACAAATTTCCCATCTTTTTCGGTGGTGCTTTTTTTGTATTCAATTTCTGCAACTCTTGCCGAACCTTTCTCTAAAACTTTAACCATTTCAATTTTAGTACCCTCTTGTGTTTTTTCAGTATGCTCACGAGCAATCTTAACTGCATCGCCCTTTGTCAATTTTGCACCAATGTGTCTTCCCATATAAGTTGTCACAACATATTGCAAAACCCATTTCTTTGTACCAGGGGTAACAATGTTTTTCACTTGAGTTTTTACCTTGTTTGTATTTCCCTTTGGCTCTTCAATGCAAATTGCTAAACACGAACCCCATTTTTCGGCTCTATCAATGTTGTCATTAATAAATTGTTGCAACTCCTTTCCACTTCTTTTAAACTCGCTTGTAACGTCACGAAACCCGCTTGT
Source organism: Chlorellidium tetrabotrys (assembly GCA_032273165.1). Classification (NCBI taxonomy): domain Eukaryota; class Xanthophyceae; order Mischococcales; family Botryochloridaceae; genus Chlorellidium; species Chlorellidium tetrabotrys. The sequence continues at coordinate 27,199 of JAUKPS010017744.1, read as the reverse complement.
GGTTGAAATCGTTCCATTGTAACCATCTTGGTGACCATACTCTTCCCTTGCATCTTCACACAATTCAGAATACACGTCTCTCATTGTTTTACCTCGTCTAGTGTTTTGAAAACTACTTGCTCCCATATTTATCTTTTTTTATGTTTATATTGGTATAGAAATTTTTAGATTGAAAACTTAAAAATTAATTTCTCGCATAACTTCTTCGTCTTATATTGGTATAGAAAGAAACGGATCAGGAACTTAAAAATAACACCAAAAAAAACTTTTTAAGTTTCAACTTCAAATCTTTCTATAGGTTGGCGTTTGGGTTGGGACTTCAGGATCCGCACAAAAAAACCCCACCATTCCTGGTGAGGTCATCCTATAAACGAAACGAAACTATCTTAATCTTGAACCAATGAGAAGAAACCTCTCAACTCAACATCTCCAACTCTCTCTGACAAGAACTGACCAAAATCAGTTGAGTCAATCATACGCATAATAAGAGTTTTGTGGTCTCTTGTTACTGCTCTCTCAACTTGTTTTGACTTCTTTGTCTTGTGGTTGTATTCATCAAAAGAAACTTCTCCTTTAATGTCCCATGCATCATTAATTACTACTAATCCCATATACTTTTCTTTTTATATTGTTATAGAAATAAATGGATCAGGAACTTAAAAATAAAAACAAAAAACCCCACCATTTCTGGCGAGGTTTCTTAATAGACTCTTCGGATTACCGCAGGATTAAGTACTAAGAAGACTAACCCAAACTCGTAAGTATGGTGTTGCAACGTTCTTTAATCTTCGGAGACAACGTAGGAATCTAATTGTCTTTACTATCTCTTTATACGCTTATAGAAAGAAAAGGTTACAAAACTTAATTTTTTTCGCAAACTTTTTCTGTCAACTCTACAAATCTTGGTCTTGACTTGTGGTTATCACGAACATACCATTTGTTCTCACTCTCCACGAATAAGTAATCGTACTCTTCGGAAAGTTTTTTATTTGGTGCTTTACCGTTGAAAGGGTGTGCTTTTAAATCTTTTTCCCCTCTATCTCGCATATAAGCAATTACAACTCCGTCGTGCGGTTCATCGAATGAATGAGGTTCTTTTGTTGGAATTAAATCGTATTCATACTTTTCATTCATTTTTCTGCGAATCCCTTCTTTTTTTGGACGTACATTTTCATCTAATTTAGAAATATAGCCCAAATTAATTAGTGAATTTACTTTTTTTGCATCTTTGTAATGCTCTAAAAGCAAACGACCATTGTTGCTTGGGTAACCATCCCAGTGACAATAAATTGTTCTACCAACCCCGTCTTTGGTTCTTTCGGTTACAATTGAAATCGTGCTGCGTGTTGCCATAATTTATCTTTTTATATTGGTATAGAAAGTTTTGTGAGGAGAACTTAAAAATTATTGTCAACAATCCAATTAATAACTTCGTTATCAAATTTTATGTTTTCGTCTTCATCTTCAATGTCTGGAATTGACAGCCCCAAAATGCTACCTAGTCTTTCGTCGCCATTACGGTTCACATCAACCCCACCACATTGTGTGTCAACATCAAAGAATTCAGTACAAATAAATTCATCTCCAAACTCGAATACACTTTTTTGATTTTTCATATTTTCTTTTTTATTTATAGAAAGGTTTGTGAGGAGAACTTAAAAATCTAAATCTATTTCAACATTTTTATCAAATGGACTATAAACAGGTTCTTCTACTTGTTCTAAAAAACTAGCGTCAATACCTATCATTCCGCCTGTTTCTAATTTCACAACACAAATTGTAACTTTCCCTCCTGTATCAGGATCAATTACTGTATGGTGGTGAACTAATTTTCCTTTAATTGACTTTGACATAATTTATCTTTTTATATTGGTATAGAAAGTTTTCCAGGGAGAACTTAAAATTATTTTACATAATCTTCGTGAATCTCCAGAATATCTTCTCCGTCAACAACAAAAGGTTCTTCTTCTTCGAGGAATCCAAATTTGCCATTGTCCGTAACTAGGAATTTGTTTTCATCAATCTTCTCAATGTCGAATCCTTGTTCAATCAATTCTTTAAAGGCTTGTTCTACTGTCATAAAATGGTTTTTAGGTATAGAAAGGTTTGTAATAAAAACTTAAATTATTTCAACATAATTGTTGCCAATGTTACTTGTGTTCTTGGAATTGGTGTTTTGCCTAAGTCAAATCCAATAATCTCGAACTTTGCAACATCTTTGTTTCCATTGTTTTCTTTTTCCAATGCTGAATCGTGGTATGCAATATCAACACAACCTGCACCCTCCATTACGCACAAAGTAATTCTCTTGCCGTCTTTTGTCTTAATGGAAATTGTTTCGTTTGCATCTTTGCATTCAACAAAGGTATGTTTGTAACAAGAATTGAATGAAGCAAATCCTTTAACTTCTGCAATAATCTCAACAAGGTAAGAATGGAACTCTCGGTAGCCCTCTGCTTCTTTGTCAGCAAGTTTGGTAATCTCTCCAAAGGTTTCATCTATACCACAATTATTAATTGCCCAAATGAAACTCTCTAGCGAACGAACTGTTGCCGTATAATGTTTATTCATTCGCACATAGAACGAACTAACCATATCAATGTCCTTAACTTTTTGTGGTAATGCAAATGTAAATTCAGTTTTCATATCTTTTCCGTTTATAGTTATATAGAAAGTTTTTGTTTGAGAACTTAAAAAGTTAAGCAATTATCAAAACATTCATTTGCTTCACATAGTTTTTTTGCTTCCGTAAAAGTATATGCTCTACCAACGTGGACCTGTAGAAGATCATTTTTGAATACAGCATATTTACCAGCTAGCATTGGGTGTTGTTGCTCTTGAATGAAGCAACCTTTATAAAGCCACTCGCCAACTTCTATCTGTCTTGGTTTTTCCTTTGCCATTGTCTCTTGTTTTATTTATAGAAATTTTATTGGGGAGAACTTAAAATTATTACAACATTTTTTTAACCTTCGCAAAATGCTTCTCAATGTCGCTCACGAACTTCAACGCTCTAGCTCTTGTCTTTGCATAGCAAAAGAATTGGCAGAACTCTGAATCAAAATCAATGCCCTTGCAGTTAATATGTTTTTCCACGAACTCCTCAAAGTCGTATGCAGACTCGAACTCTACAATCGTTTCTTTTTCTTTTGGGTTTCCAGTAATGGTAAAACTACCATAATCATCTTTATCATCATAGACGCTCAAACCAATTGGGGACACATAAATTGCTGCTGCCATATCTCTTTGTTTTTATTTATAGAAAGTTTTTAACCAAGAACTTAAATCATTTCCAAAAATCTATCTGCTAGTTCTGACTGCAAATTTAAGTTTTCAAATACAATAGAATTATATATATTCAATGTATTGCTTCTGTTTTCCTTGTGGTATTCAATTTCTTTTATGAATTTTTTTCCTAGCCAATTTAACTTTGACAACTCATCAAATATTTGACTCTCTTTAAAGAATCCTAGTTTAGTACAAGCTTGAAAAACGCCACTAATTTCTTTTAATTGACCATTTGTTAATTTAGAATAGTCTATGTTCATACATCTCATAGTTTTCTTTTTTATTTATAGAAAGTTTTTATCCAAGAACTTAAATTATTTAACAACCATCACATATTGTTGCATCGCCACCACAAATTCCACAAGTAGGGTTTGAATCGTCCCCATAAGGAGCGTCATTGAAGCTTGTGTGGTTACAATTCTTGCACAAGTCTTGGTCATTGACATCAAAGTCCATTTCCTCTTTGGCAAATCCACCACCACAATTATCACAAGAATAATCATTTTCAAACCTTTCCCACTCTTCCTCTGGTAAGAAAGCAATAAGGTTTTCTTTTGGGACAAATGTCAGCAATGAATCTATCGCAGTTAAATCTCCAACAAGAATGTCATTTTTAATTTCCTCAATTACTCTATCAATAAGTGCTTGCATATCTTCGTTTTTATTTATAGAAAGGTTTTGTCTAAGAACTTAAAAAAATAATTATTTAAGTTTTCAGGATCATTCTTTCTATAGGTTGGCTATTGTGTTGGGGCTTCAGAATCCGCACAAACAAAAAAACCCCACCATTCCTGGTGAGGCCTCTCTATAAACGAAACGAACTATTCTTCTTCTTGGCTTTCTTTGTACTGCTCACACAAAGCTAGAATTTCCTCTAAAACATCTTTTTCCAACTCTTCGTAGGTAAGAGTATAATCATCTATTGAATCTGAACTGAAGCTGCTAGGTTCATATATATTAACCTCAATCTCGCTAAAAAACCCTTCTGCTATGGCAACGAAATTTCCCATTTCGTTTACACATATACCTTGAGCTTCAATTTCTCCAACGTAAAATCCACCAACCTCGGCAATAATCTTTTTAATCTCTTCAATAACTTGTTCCTTTTCCATTTCGTTTGTTTTTATTTATAGAAAGTTTTTGTTTGAGAACTTAAATTATAAGTGGCCGCCGAAATCATTTGTTGGGTCTTGAAATTCAATGCTATCATCATCTGCTGACAATGAATCTTGAAATAAACCCTCCTCAATTTGGTTTGTCAATTCTTCACTTTCAGTTAAGAAATCAATTAATTCATCATCTTGAATTTCCACTGGAACATCAACTTCAACAGTTGTTTGCTTTGAATAATAACGTGTTGCAGTTACTGTAATCTTTCTTGTTTCTGACATATCTTTTGCTTTTAATTATAGAAAGTTTTGTAAGGAGAACTTAAAAATTACTTCAAAGCTATTTCGTGCAAATAAACTTCAGCTTCACTTCCACCACCATATTGAATAAGAATAGGGTAATCATCATCAAACACTTCCTCATCAATAGCTTCAATGAAAGTAATCGTGTAGTCATTTCCCTCAATTGGATCAGGGTCGTTCCAAACCAATGTCTTATTTTCAGCAATTGCTTGTTTTAAATCATGTAGTGTTTTCATTTTATAGAAAGTTTTTAATTAAACATTTCATCGTCATCAAGGTCAACTTCAAACTTTTCAATTAATGAAGACAAAGCTTTTTCTTCATTTTTGTCTAATTCAAATTGCGCCGCTCGTGGGTGACCAAAATTACTTGTAATGCCCGCAAATTCTTTTATTGCAATTTTAAGTATTGAAATTTCTTCTTGCGTAAATGATTCCATATCGTTTCGTTTTATATTGCTATAGAAAATTTATTGGGGAGAACTTAAAAATTACATTACCAAATAAACTTGGTTAATTTTTAAATCTTTATCCAAATGCACTTCAAAGTATTCATCTTTTTTTGTATTGCCGCAGTAAAAGAATATGTGAGAATCTTCCAAGCCTGTTTCTTCGTCCATATTATACTCATCGGTTAATCTTTGGAAAAAACCCTCAAAACCCTCAACTCTAACTGTTTTAAAAGGTTCTGCTTCTCGTAAAATATTATTTCCCTTAAACTCTTCAACCAATTTTGTATGAAGCTTTGTTGTTGCCACTGGTAAATGTCCTGCCATAATATTTCGTTTTATATTGTTATAGAAAGTTTTTTGGGGAGAACTTAAAAATTATTCCTCATCACTAGGAACTGTGAAAATTCCTATATCCACCAACTGAACCTCTTTACCAATCAATTCATCAATAGAATAGTTTATTCCTTTGTCATCCTCAAACGTCATGTCGTCAGTAAAGTTGTCGACATCATTCAATACTGAAAATAAAATAGAACCTTTCATTGAAGACTCTTGTCTTCCGAAGTTGTCAATAACTTCTGAATAATAAATAATATTAATAGCCATACTTTTTTTTTTATTATAGAAAATTTATTGGGGAGAACTTAAAAACTAAACTGAAACAATTCGAACCAACTCTGTTTCAAGAATCTCTGCCAAGTTATTAATTTGGTCGACAACATCTTGTGAGGGGTATAAAATATAGTCTTTATCCATTTCAGCAAACTCACTAGCCATTGCTTCAAACACATCTCCAGAATACAATTTTTCATCTAGGTCAAATTCTGTGTCTGTCATCATTTCTCTACCATCAAGCTCTTTTAGAACTCCAGGTAATAAACATTGTTTTGGAATGTCGGTTACTGAAACCACATCGAAACTTTCTTTTGTAAATGCCATATCTCTTCGTTTTTTATTTATAGAAAATTTTTGAGGGAGAACTTAAAATTTATTCCTTTCCCATAAACTCTTTATGGAATTTCGTCAATGCTTTGTCTGTCATCGTTGCAATTAAAAATACCAACGTTGCTCTATTTGCACCAATAACTTCTGCGTGTTTAAAAATTTATGCAATTAACTTGTGTCTTCTCATGTATTTTTGCTAAAATTTATTGTTCCTTAATTTCTTTGCTCAACAAAAGCAAGTTGTATAGAATGTGGTCAGTTGCTTCCAATTCTTCAATCACTGCAATTGCCTCAATTGTGTCCTCTGGTAACTCCACGTCATATTCTTCTTCAAAGTGTGTTGTTTCATCACTCAAAGAATAATTCAAAATAATTGAAAGGTTGTCAATATTAAATGCCATATCGTTTCGTTTTTTATTTATAGAAATTTTATTGAGGAAAACTTAAAAACTTGTTACCAATCAAATTCACTCTTAAACTTGACTTTTGTCTTAATCCAATCCATTATCTCGCCTGCATAGTAATACGTCGTTAAATCGAATAAAAACCAATCCAATTTGCTTTCAGCATCACCACTGGTTGTTGAAACTTCTAAACGGTTCCATTCTTTGGCGTTTGACTGGTTGCTGCTTTTTTTACTGCCCGCTGAAAAGTCCCACTCCTTTGCAATAATGGTTACTTTCTTTGCGGTAGTTTCCACTGTAATAACTCCGCCTTTGCAGTATTCGCCAATCTTAAATGTTTTTGTTGCCATAGTTTCTCTGTTTATAGTATTATAGAAAGTTTTGTTGCTAGAACTTAAATTATTTCTTAATTACAGTTCCTACGTGAATACGAACCCTACCGAACAATGCACAAACTTTTTCAGCTTCCTCACGGTCATAAAACACCATTGCTTTTGACTTATCGTAAGAAATATGTTCAGTGTAAACATTCATAACGTCCAATCTATTTGGATCCGTTATAGAAATCTTTTCGTGGAAAGCTATTTTTTCCTCTCCGTTAACTTTCGACTTGTACTTAATGATAAATGTTTCCATAGTTTCTCCGTTTATGTATGTATAGAAATAAATCGAGGAGAAACTTAAAAACTTTTTTATTTAAGTTTTGGATTCAAATCTTTCTATAGGTTGGCTTTCTGATAAGATCTGAGTTAAAAGAGGCCCCACATAAAAACCCCCCAAACATTTCTGCTGGGGGGTCGAAACCAAAAACTAAACTATGAAACAACGAAACTCTTAATTAATTTACAACTCTCTAATAATCATTTTTTCAAGGCAATTAACCGCTTCTTCAATGTTATTGAATGTGTTATGCGGCAAACTATCCAAATCGTTCAACTTCAATGTTCTATATCCACCAGCCCATTTTTGTCTGAACTCAATTACTTTGCCCTCTGACAATGAACTATATGTACCACTATGTTCGAATATAGTAAGGGTAATGCTATTTCCTCTATTCTCTACAAACAATAACATTTTCCCTTTATTCAGCTGCTCACTCAAATGTATTGGAGTATTGTAAGTTAAAAGAAATTCGCTTTTACTTTTAATTTTTTCTTCAACGAAAGGTCGAATGTCGCTTTCATTTGCAATAACTCTATTGCGGTCTCTGCTAGGTATGCAACCCCAATTATGGCCTGCACCCAATTTAATGTGTGTTTTTCCACTTGAATTGGTAATTGCATCTGCTAGTGTGGTCTTATGAATTTCCACAATCTGTCCACTGAAGTAGCATGTGGAATCAGCATAAATAGTTTGGTGTAATCTTAAATCTTCCATTTGTTTCGTTTTTATTTATAGAAAGTTTTTGCTTGAGAACTTAAAAACTAATTACCAAAATTATCCCAATACACTTTACCCAACTCAACCTCTTCAATTCTTCCGCCCCAATTCTCCATTGCCTTCTCAAAGCGAGTTAGCTTTTTTCCGTTCTCATCACGCATATCTCCGTAGTCATCGGATCTACCCTTAGAGCTTTTTGCATAATCTTTCTTTAGAGCTTTAAGGCACTCTGCTTCGCTCTCAGCGGCAACAGTCATTCCGTATCCAAAAATGTCTGGAATCACACCAATCCAAATTGTTTTCTTTTTTACCGCTTTAGCCATGTCGTTTCGTTTTTATGTATAGAAAGTTTTTGTCCGAGAACTTAAATAATATCTCTTGGATCCAATATAATCTCTCCTGTTTCCTCAATAAAGTCTGCGCCGCATTTATCACAACAACGCATTGTTTCTGGGAAATCATAATCTTGTCTTGTGTTATCACTAGCACACACTGGACAATTAAAAAATTCTCTATTTGTATCTTCCATATTGTTATAGAAATTTTTTGACTGAGAACTTAAATTTCCACAATTGTACAATGTTCTTCTAATTCATCTAAAGGAATTCTTCCTCTATTCGAAGAGTAATATCCTTGAGCTTCAAAACGCTTTTTCCAATTCTCAAACGCCTCTTTGGCTTTTTCTACACTTCCGTATGTGTCAGTGAAACTAATTGAGAAACCATCTGGTGAAATTACATCATACTTTTTCTTTGCCATAACTTTTCGTTTTATATTGGTATAGAAAGAAAAATGGGTGAAACTTAAAAAGATCCACCCAAATTATATGTAAACGAAAGAAATTTATTTTTTGCTATGACAACTAAGCCAATCTTCCAAATCCTGGCATTTGCAATTTGTGCAGCTTATTGGTTTTCCCTCCTTGCCTTTGGCTAATAAAGAATCTGCATACTTACGAACTCTTTTCTTAACTGACAAAGGAGTTTCGTTGATAATTTTTTGGAGGAATTTGCTGCGTGCCATATTGTTTGGTTTACTTTTAAATAGTTAAAAAAAATCTAGCCAACTTGACGGCACATCATTAAAAACTCATACACCAAATCATCATCTTCTGTATAGGAAGAATTGTTCTCTGGAATATAATATTCAGTGTATTCAAAATCAACACAAATGTGGTCATCCATCATCAATTCAACAAAGCTAGAAGTTTCTCCTTGCAAAACTTTTGTGCCGTATTTTTCTAGGAAATCTAAGATTAATTGTTTCATATTGTTATAGAAATAAATCTAGGGAGAACTTAAATATTAAAATCTCCTCTACGTGAATCAGAAGAGCAAATTATAGTATCGAATGTTGACAAAGAAGGCTTTCCGTTGCTATACTCGACCAAATAATTAAAATTTAAACTAGGAAAATCCTCTTTGTCAGCATATCTTTCATTCATAATAAATCGTGACTGCTCTTTAATGAAAGACAATGCTCCAGCAAGGTCATCTCCAAAGCTTTCTACTTGTCCACCTTGGTGAGGTTCATTCCAATCAACACTTAACCCTAAAGGAGTAACTGCGGCAATTTCACCATTACCAACTCTTCCTAAATCACTTTTGTATCTACCTAAATGTTTTTCAATTCTGCTGTCCATAGTCTTTTGGTTTTTTATTTATAGAAATAAATCTAGGGAGAACTTAAAAATTTTATCGAATGTCGTCAACTTTTACAACTTCACAAGTGAGCAAATTAATGCTATAAACACCCAATGGAACGTCTATTACTTTCTTAATATAATCCCAACTATATCTATGCTCAACAACTAGGAAATTTGTTCCTCTAATTGACGTATTAACTTTTGGCATAATAGCTTCACCCGTCAAAAGGTTATAGTATGCGTGTTTTACCAAGCCTATGTTTCCGCCTACGTGACTAGGGTAATCAAGTCCTTCTTGCTTTAACACAATATTTCCGCTTTCATTAACAAGAACACTAGTTGAATTTCCGAATCCTTCAGGGTATTTCTTCTTATCTTTTTGGGGAGTATAATGAATAAGGTAACAATAACCGTCTTTAAAATCTCCTCCAAGACCACCTCGTCTAAAAACTTCATCTGAAACTTTTACACCATCTTTGTAGAGGTGAGAATACTCGCTTTTATTATTTTTAATATCTAATGGGCGTAATTCAAAGCCGTTACCAAGTTTTCTGAATGCTATTGCTTCCGCTTCTTCATCTCTTTCTGTTTGCGCAAATAAAGCTGAAGACATTCCTAATCCTCCCAGCAACAAATAACTTGCTATTAAACTTTCTTTTTTCATTCCCATTTTAGTTTCTTTAGTTTTGTATACGATTATAGAAAGAAAAGGTTTCAGAACTTAAAAATGCGCTCATTTTTCTTGTAATTTTTTTATAGCGCTCATTTTTTAAGTTTTGCGCACGTTTTTTTCTATAGGTTGGCTATTGGAGTGGATCCAAAAATGCAAATAAAAAACCCCCAACCTGGCGGTGGAGGGTTTAATGTACCTAACCTTGTAAACTATGAAACTATGAAACTAAAATTCTATGAAATTAACCCCCTCATTAATCAAATCGTTAATTAAGAGCAAGTCTTTTTGGTTTCCCAAATCATCCAATGCTTCAATCGCATCTGCAACTTGACTAATCTCATACTGACCACTTGTTTCGTCATTTGAAATCATGCTTGGTGTTACTTCTTTGCGTATCAACACTCTTGTTTCCACTGAAATCTCTGGGTTGTATTCTACAATTATTCTTGACATATCTTTTAAATTATTGTTTGTTTTTCCATTTTTGCCGCCTTGAATATAACAAGGGGTAGGTCTTCGCCCCAACGGTCAAACTGTGCTTTCTTAACTATTGCAATTTCTTCTTCCAACTGCTCTTGCGTTTCTTGGTGTCCCGTGGACAACCACTCGTTATCCTCATTCAAAATAACGTAATCAAATCTTTCTGCCATACTTTCGTTTTTATGTATAGAAAGTTTTGTAGGGAGAACTTAAAATTATTTTTTCTTAATTTGGTGGCCATAAGCAAAATGGTTATTGTCCAATGTGACAACTACGTTCTTCTTGTCAAGTGTACTCCAAAGAACTTTATCCACTTCTTTCCCATACTTTGTTCCAATAGGGCAAACCTCAATCCCAATCACTTTTGCAAGCTTTTCTGGGTCAGAACCCCAAGAACCTTTCCATCTTACCGTGTCACCAACTTTTAACCAATCCATGTCGTTTCTTTTTATATTGTTATAGAAAGTTTTGTTTGAGAAACTTAAAAAGTTTTTATTTAATTTTCACAATGGTATAAGGTCTTGACCAGCAAACTTGAATCCAGCGTTTTGCCGCTGCAATACTTTCAAACTCTCCAGTGAGAATCTCTCTAGAAATTCCGTGCAATCTTAATTTACATTTTTGTGCTTTCATGTTTTCCGTTTATATTATTATAGAAAGAAAATTGACAAAAACTTAATTTAATTCTTCTTTGCCATATTCAAAAACTGCATAATTAATTGCTTTTACTATGGTTTCTTTTGTTGGTATTGAAGGCCATTCTGCATCTAAAGGTTTTGACCTCACAAAAAATGGATCCACAGCCAGAACTGCTTGCCAAAGAGTTAGTATTCTACCTTTTGAATTTACTATAATGCAATGTGAATCTTCCCAATTTTTTTGATTGGGTTTATTAACCACTTTCTCTAACCTCTTTTTAATTTCAGGCTTAATGTGGCCAAACATATTTGTAGCAAACTCTAAAGATATCATAATGCTTGTTTTGTATATAGAAAGAAATTGAGGGAGAACTTAAATTAATCTTTTGTCATTGTTTGAGAATACTCAAGTTCATGAACGGTATCTCTATGTTGCATACCAGCAAATCTATTCTGAGAATGCTTTAAAGACACTTGGTGTGAACCCAAAGGTTTCCAACCCTCGCTAATCATTTTCTCAATCTTTTCATTTAGTCCGTGTGCCGAACCCGAAGTAATTATCTTTTGTTCCATATTGTTATAGAAATAAAAACAGGGAGAACTTAAAAATTAAACAAAAAAAAAGGACTGACACACTTGCGCAAGTGCATCAATCCTTCATTGTTCCTTATGGAGCGTCCCCCATAATTTATTTTCCGCCGAACAAGCGTTTCAGTTATTGCACGTTAAGTGGTCGTCTGGAACGTCAGAACTCATCCATTAGAGTGACGCATATCACAATTCGCTCACATGGAGCTCAATCCACTTCCTTTACTTGCGTAAACCAGCGGTGGCATTGCGATAGAGGCTGTATCTTGACTGTTAGGAAACCAACCATAAATCGTTACCTTAGACCGTGAATTAACTTCAACTATAGTATTTTAAAGAACGTTTTCTCTTGTTATATTGTTATAGAAAGTTTTGTTTCAAAAACTTAAAAACTTTTTTCTTTTTTTTATTGGGCGCATAACCCCCATGGTTCAATCTTATCAATGTTTCGACCATTCAATTTAAGCTCTTTGCAAATAAATTGTGCCAACTTTTTGTTTCCTGGTGTTCCTTCATCAACTTCTCTTGTTCCAATTTGTTGAACAACATATGAAGGTTCCATTCCCAACACTCGTGAGCAAAACTTTCCATCTTGTCCTAAATAGAAAGACTTTGTTTTTGTTTTTGTTGAAACGACCAAAGTCCAATTGTGGTCAAATCCGTAACTGCTGCTAATCTTAATCTCTGCATTCATAGTTTCTCTATTTATATTATTATAGAAAGAAAGTGAGGGAGAACTTAAAAATTATTCCAAACAAGTTCCTGAAAAGTCAATATCTGCTTCTGGGTATTTCTTATCCAAATATGAATTTAACCTATTAATACTTTTAAATCTTGTTATTATTTCTTTATCTTGCCACGAATTTAGAAAATCAAACTCTTTAATCATAGCAATAAAACCACCTTTAAAAATTTTACCTTTATCAGCTACTGTCAAAATGTTATCAGTTAAAACATTTTCTCTTAAAAAAAATTCCTTTGCCATGTTGTTTCGTTTTTATTTATAGAAAGTTTTGTTTCAGAAACTTAAAAACTATTTTAAATGAATTTAAGCAACTCGTCTGCTTTGCCTAATGCAATGTAATCACTTAATGTATCAATGCCCTCAGAAGTCTTTAAATCGACGTCATCGTTAATTGAAATACCCTCAACAAATTTAACATTCCACATTTCATCGTAGAAGAATAGACGACCACTTGGCCCAACAAAAAAATCTCCGTATTCAATCTTTTTTTCCATTTTGAACTCAATGTCAATATCCACTGGATCCACATCGTATTCAATTGCTAAAATCTGTTTGAAATTTTCTATGTCAAAAATTGTCGTTTCTTCCAATTCAAGAGAAGCAACAGCTTCGGAGTTAATCTTAAATATCAATTTTCTTACAATCTTTTTCATGTCATTTGGTTTACATTAGTATAGAAATAAAACCAACGAGAACTTAAAAACTTTTTTATTTAAGTTCTCGACTGAAATTTTTCTATAGGTTGGCATTCACGGGGATCAATAAAAAAACCACAAAATTTGTTGGTGGTTTTTTCTGGAGCTAAGAAAACATTGCTTCCAAATCATTTTCTGTGCTAGTAAATTTTTTGCCTGTTTTCAAGTCTACAAAAACTTGTGGTTTTGAAGCTTCCTCTTTCAATCTTTTCATCTGTTCGAGCTTCTTAAGACCTGCCTGGTGTGCGCTTTCCTCTGTCGCCCCTTTAACGAAATCCAATTCAAATTCGTATGCTGACTTGTAAAGAACTTTGTCAACCCCTTTCAATGTTTCTAAATAACTGTTCATATGCTATGTTTTGGTTTACATTTATATAGAAAGAAAATGAGGAAGAACTTAAAATTCCCCACTGATCCACGATATTTTGAGCGGGAGACAGGATTCGAACCTGCGACCTCCACCACAGAACATACAATGCGAAGCTAGCTTTCCGCAAGGTAGCAGATATTGTGCACATACCCAACTACATTCCAAAGTGACGCTCTGACCAACTGAGCTACTCCCCCTATTTGTTTATACGTTTATAGAAACATTTTGTTACAAAACTTAAAATTTTTGTTTTTGTTTTTCCCTTGGCTGAATAACAAAAATATCCAACATACAAAGGAAAGAAACTGAAAGCCCAAACACCGCAATGTATAAGAAAGGTTTTGAGACAATTTGCACTGAAAGAATCATCAAAGACAAAGAAAGTGCCAATACAATAAAAGTTGCTGTTTTCATAGTTTTTTGTTTATATAGTTATAGAAAGAAAAAATGGAAGAACTTAAAAAGAACTCCCATTTTATTTGTGTAAACCAAAAATTATTGTTATTCTATTTCTTGAAGAATGAATGCAATTACATACAACTCACACGCACGTTTTAGTGAATTCTCCATACCCAAATCTGTATGCTGAAGTGTTATACGCTTGTAAATCTCAAGCAAGTGCACATTCGGTCTTTCGTCCATAAGCGAAGCAGTTAGGGAAAGCAAAGTGTCCTTGTCAAAATCCCCTTGCATAAAACTAATGTTTACAATAACGTCATCTTCGCAAACAATACCAATTACTCTATCTCCGCCTCTGCTGTCAAAAATCTGAATGTCTCTTTTCATAGTTTCTCTGTTTATATTCTTATAGAAATAAATTGGAGGAGAACTTAAATTATATTGGACAAACTTCACCTAATAAAATACATAAATTTTCTCTGTGTGAAAGCAAATTTTGGTAGTGTTCTTGGTAGTCCATTAACGTATCGTAATCAACATTTGCATTCTCTGAAACATAAGTAACAAAGTCTTCAAATAAATCACAAGTATCTACAAACCCATTGTCAATAGCATTCATAATCATTTCATCATCTCCTACTGACAATAAATCTTTTCTCAGTAAATCTAAAATTTCTTTTTCCATAGTTTCTCTGTTTATATTCTTATAGAAATAAATTGGAGGAGAACTTAAAAAATACTTTGAATTTCACTTTCCAAATACTGTTGTGCTTGGTAGGAAATTTCTTCATCTGAAAGTTTGTAGCTTTTACCGCTAGCAACTTCTAAATAAAGAGAGTTTCTTTCTCCATTAGAAAGAATCGTAGCTTTAATTCCATCTTCTGCACCAGTTGTGTTAATTTGCTTTTCAGCATATTGTAAAATTTCCAATCTCATAATCGTAAGTTTTTGTTTATAATGTTATAGAAATAAAAGTAAGGAGAACTTAAAAATTAATCCTCCACTTCTTCAACAACAACGTCGTCATATCCGTCTTCTTCATACTCAAAAGCCAGTTCGTCAGCTTTTTGCTTTGTCAAAAGAACATCATTGACTTCAACCCCTCCAACCCACACTGTAAATCTTTCTTCTTTCTTTGCCATAGTTTCTCTGTTTATATTGATATAGAAATAAAAGTAAGTAGAACTTAAAATTATTAAGAATGCAAACTAAAACTTAACACTGGTTTCTCTGCATTATTTGTATTAACAGAAGCGAATTCGTAAGAGTCAAAACCAACATCAAAGAACTCTGTTCGTTCTGAATAGTTACAAGTTTTTTGGTTATAATTTGAATGTTGCGTTGTATCTGTTACCACTTTCAGAATAATTGTTTTTTCTTTTGACACAACATATCGTGGGTTTAATTCCAATTCACGACCATCAACTGTTTCAATAGAAAGCATACCGTCAGTTGTTTTATCAACCTTGTTAGCATAGAAAGCCTGGTTTGCTCCTCCCATTCCACCCCCAAAAGTGATGATAATCTTCGCAACTTCTATGTTTTTTGAATCAATTCTTATTGACGGGGAGCATGGTGCTGATATGATTTTTTTCATTTGCTTTGTTTTATATTGGTATAGAAATAAAATGGATCAAAACTTAATAATTTAACAACTTATGACATCTTTTCTCAATTTCAATTTGTGTCAATGTGAATTCAGTTTCTGTTCTTGTTAACACTTCGTTGAACTCTTTGTCTTTCAACAAAAAAGTAGGTGCTGAAAATGGACTTGAAAACCCTCTAGTTTCTCTTGACATCTTTCTCTCTCCGCATCTACATTCCCAAATGACATCTCTAGTACTGAACCCAATGTATTTAGCCATCAAAGGTTTGCTAAAAAAATGAATATGGAATATTTTCTTCATATTAATATAGAAATAAAATGGATCAAAACTTAAAATTCTAACTTCAATTGTGCGCCCTCAACTTTCTTCACTGGGCGTTGCTTTGTTTCAGTCGCCACACTAGCATATAAGTTCAATACTGCATTGACTTGCGCCTTTGTTGGCTTCTGTCTATAGCCACCATGCATTGCCTTGTGTTGTTTTAAATTTGGATTGCCGCTCATATTGATATAGAAAGAAAGTGAGTGAGAACTTAAAAATTAATTCTCAACAACCAAGGCGACTTCTCCGTGGTGCAGCTCAACAACGTGTCCGTCTAAAAGCAGTTCATAATCGTTTACTTCAACCACCATTGGAGAAATACAATCATCATAGAAAATCTCCACAATACCTTTGGCGTAATCTATTAAAATTTTTTCTACGTTTAATGTTTTAAATGTTTTTCTTATAATGTCAATAGAAGTTATCTTTTTCATAGTTTCTCTGTTTATATTCTTATAGAAAGAAAGTGAGGGAGAACTTAAAAACGGATCCGCAAGGGAGAACTGCCCCCAACCTAGAGCCAACCTATAGAAAGAAATTGAGGGAGAACTTAAAAAGATCCCCCAAACCATTTGTGTAATTTACTTTAGAATAACTCCCTCAACAATGAGTATTTTATCGTACTTAAGAATACGCATATCTGCTCTATACTTTTCGCACAAATCATCGTATTCATCTGCACCAATACTACAACGACCACTAAATGCTTCAGCGTCCAATCTATCTTCCAACTCTATTAATGCTTTACGGCTTTCTTGTGCCTTATGAACCATTGCGTGGTAAAGTTCGGCAAGGCTCTCTGCTGTGTCCGTTGGACTTCCTGCAATAACATCTGTGCGTTGGTGTGTTACCAAGTAACTATATTCGCCACTACCCGTACTTGAATTTTCGTTTATTAAGCCAATTAAAATCATATCGTTTCAGTTTATATGTTTATAGAAATAAATTGAGGAAGAACTTAAATAATTCTCACAATCAAATCCGTCCACTCATCAATTGTTTCTCCCGTACATTTTAATTGGTCTGGAAATTCCACCTTCAGCAACTTT
>JAUKPS010017744.1:0-10099 GCA_032273165.1 Chlorellidium tetrabotrys | reverse complement strand
TCCTCTTGCCCAGGTTCTTCATCCCCAACATTTCCGTTTTGGCGTGTGGTAAATCTTACTTCATCATCGCTATCATCGCTGACTTCGAGGTAAGAGTTTTTTGCAACAAACAATTTAATTTTTTCGACTAATTCTGACATAGTTTTTCTTTTTGGTTTACATTAGTATAGAAAGAAAACAATTAGGAACTTAAAACTTTTTTATTTAAGTTTCGGATCCAAATCTTTCTATAGGTTGGCACGAATCGGGGTGTTGATCTGGCGAAATAAAACACAAAAAAAATCCCCAACATATACGTCAGGGATTCCAAATTTTATCTTATTAAATGTATAGTATATAAAAGCTCTTATTGGGGTTGCCCTCTTGCGTTCATATCTCTCGATTTTAAAGTTAACACTATTTTTTTCCAGTTAATTATATCATTTGCCGTTTAACGTGGTTGCACACAAGGAACTATTTCATAAACTTTATTATTCGTTTAACCTATTTAGACTTTTATAGAAAGTTTTTCTCTCAGAACTTAAAGTTCAACCTTTTCTCTTTTCATTTTTTTGCAATGCTCACATTCATAGAACTTTACATATCCAACTTGCACCTCTTGACCACGACGGAAGTTATTAATTGTCGTATCTTTAAAAAGCACCCAATTGTGTTTGCAATTTGGTTGCCCACTCTTTGCAATAATGTGGCCTAAGAAAAGTCCAAATGCACCACACAAAATATAAGCTAAAATTACCATAATATCATTTTTAATTGGTTTACTTTGATATAGAAAGAAAGTTAAAGAAAACTTAAATTAATCCTTTGCGTTTCATTCTGCGAAATGCTTTACCGTCCACAATCAAAAATGGGGTAAGTCTGGACTCATTGTATTCTTTCAAAGTTGTTGGTCTTTCTATTTCTTTTCTTTTCATCTTTGTCGTTTTAATTGGTTTACATTTATATAGAAAGAAACTGAAGGAGAACTTAAAAACGGATCTGCCAAGGGAGAATTGCCTGACCTATCGCCAACCTATAGAAAGAAAAAACAGCAGAACTTAAAAACCCCCAAACATTTCTGCTTGAGGGTCTGAACCTAAACTACTATGAAACCAACTAAACTATTCTTCACTAAAAATATCTTTAACCAAATAAATTCCTAAAGTTGCAACTATCAGAAAAAACATATATGTAACTGCAAACAATAGGAAATCCATATCTTAATTTTTTTTTACTTAAAAAAACAATTGAGGTTTGTGCGTTTGTCTCCTGGAAATAACCAATCCACTACTAGCCACAGTGACCTCAATTGCTATATCTTTATAGAAAAATAATTCTCAATAACTTAAAAACTATCTTTCGTAATCTTTAATTCTCTCAACTTTTGTGTCAATCAACTCCGCCAATTCGTCGCAGTAAACATTCTCAAACTTCGCTTTCTCATTCCATTGAGAAGACAATAAGCGAACCGTATAGGTGTCGTCCCAAGCCAATGTAATCAAAACAATACCTTTGTGGTGGTGTCCTGAAACTGTAAAGAATAACGCTTTGTTTTCATATTGAGAAAACTTTCTTGCTGCCCAAGTCATTAACCACAATTTGTTGGCTGTTAACCACTGCATTGTTTCTTTTGGGTCAAAACTTCTCTCTGGTGCTGAACTCAATACTGCTCTTTGTTTTACTGACATAATCTCTTATTTTTGGTTTACATTAATATAGAAATAAACGGATCAAGAACTTAAAAACTAATTTGCATTTACAACTAAGGAAGAATAAAAACAACCCCCCGATAAAGCAATCAACTGAAACTCCAAATTGAAATAAAAAGAAACGCCCAAAATAATAAAGGCCAATATAAATAAAATCATTGCTGAAGCTTTCATAGTTATTTGTTTACAATAGTATAGAAATAAATATGCAGAGAACTTAAATTTTTTCTTTTTAAGTTTTGGATTCGTTTCTTTCTATAGGTTGGCTTTATGGGATGATTTGATCTGGCAAAAACACAAAACAAAAAACCCCCACATTTCTGTGAGGGAATTAAGCGTGTAAACCAAAACACTAAAAAATTTTATTGTAATCTGAAATTCTGAATACTTTCTTTGTCAACCTTGCAGTATTCATTCATACCGCCTGAATAATCCTTGTAGTGCTTTGCAGTGCGAATAAGCAACTTGTCGTATCCAAAGTGGCGAACGTCTGAACAACTCAAGTAATACACTTGTCCGCTTTCTGAAGTAAAGAATCCACTGAAGTAGTAGAACCCGTAATCCATTTCAATTTTTGTACAACCTCTTTCTGTTAAGATTGCTGAAATTCTTTTTTTCTCTTTGCGAAAGAACGCTTTAAAATCCGCACTCAAATCTGAACCTTTATAACCCATAGTTTCTTTGTTTATAATGTTATAGAAAGAAAGTTTAAAAGAACTTAAAAATTAATCTTATTAAACTTTGCATCTATAACCCCAAAGAAATAAGCATCCATTTCATCATAGGTCATAAAGTTTGTTTTAACAGAACGAGTATCTCCAGTACGTTCTGCTATTGCAAAAGTCTTACCTAAAATTTGGTCAGTTACAATAATAATATCTTTATTTTTTGTAACCATACCTAACCACCCATTTAAATTTTCAAGTTTTTTTGCTTGTGATAATCGTGTCATAGTTTCTTTGTTTATATTGATATAGAAAGATAATGAACAAGAACTTAAAAATTACCAAAACAAAATAAACAAAACCACTATACTCTCAAAACAAGCTAAAATACAACTACCTTTCATTGCGTCTTCAAAATCTTTTTCTCCTGGAGTTAATAAGTGTATTGCAATTGCTTGAACAATAATAATTAATATACCGAATGCTACGTATCTCATAGTTTCTTTGTTTATATTGATATAGAAAGAAACAGAACCAAAACTTAAATTTTTTCTTTTTAAGTTTTGGTTCTGTTTCTTTCTATAGGTTGGCTCAGGGAGATTTGTGGATCCACCTGGGTTTGGCACAAAACAAAAAACCCCCACAAAATTGTGAGGGAGTTAAGCGTGTAAACCAAAACACTGAAATATCTTTTAATTAATTTTTACAACGTAAGGGTAAAAGCAACCATCGAAATACTTAATACCGTAGCTTTGTCCTTTGTATTCAAATCTATTTTTACCTTCCCAAACGTAGTAGCAAGTGAAAGTATCCCTTGAATACAACCCTCGAATTTTAAACCCCGTTTGGTCGCAAAACTCTATAAAGCCTTGCTTTGCCATTGCCTTGAGGGTATTCATGTTTTTTACAATTTCCATTTTGTTTCTTTTAGTTCGTTTACAATAGTATAGAAACTTTTTTAATTAAAACTTAAATTAAAGTGCAAAATATTTTTCGCAACCCCTCATCTTTCCAGCTCTCGTAATGTCACGCTGCGTTAATGCCAAAGTACTAGCAACTCCAACCAACTGCAACTTCACATAGAACGTGGCAAAGTGGTTTGGGTTTGACGTGTAACAAACTGAAACTCCATTGTCCAATTTAACTTCGCTGGTGCTGGAACCATATTCGTTTACTGCATTTTCTTTTAAATGCTTGCGAATTAAATTTAGGTAGCAATGGCCAAACTTCTTTGTCAATTCAGCTCTAACAATTTTTTGTCCTTCCTTAGATAACATAATACGTTTCTTTTAGTTTACATTAATATAGAAAGAAAGTTACAAAAAACTTAAATTAATACAAGTGAATTACATACATAACTCCACTACAACCTTGTCTAGGGCAAGCTCCCTGGAATGAACTTTGGCAATTACAAATAGTACACTGTGTTATCATAATTTTAATTTACATTAATATAGAAAGAAAGATTGTGGGAACTTAATTAATGTCCCACAATTCTTTGTATGTCTGCAATACACAAAGCTTGCAATTTTCTGTCAAGTCGTCGAACTTTACTTTCTTACCTAAGTGTCCATAGGTAGGGTAATCAATTTGCGTTCGTGAACTTCCGTGCGTTCCAATTCCTTGAGGGTGAAATGGGTTTCCGCTCATTCCTACATACCAAAACTCGTTTCCAGTGTTTTGCTTGTAACGCCCCGTAAATACAACCGTATATCTGTCTGCGGTTTCGCCTCCATTGTCATAACAACGAATGTAACGTGGCGTTCCATTTGGCATTAAATTTTCTTTGCGTTGATCCTTATTCATATCGTTTCTTTTAGTTTACATTAGTATAGAAAGAAATGTTAGGGAAACTTAAATTTCCTTTAAATAAATTTCAACAATTTCATCATCTTTCAAAGACGAAGTTATTCTAAATTGTCCATGGTATTTTTTACACAATTCTCCTTTGAGAATAATTCTCTGTAAAAAATTATCTCCAATGGTATTCCACCAATTCAATGCTTTATCTTTAATCTCAATGCTATTCATATCGTTTCTTTTTATAGAAAGATAAGGGAGAGAAACTTAAAAAATCTCTCCCTAAAATATTTCTAATTTGCGTAAGCTCTAAAATCAACTTTGGAAATAGCTAGGTATATACACTTGCCGTCAACTCTCCCTGAGAACTCCACAAGGTCTCCCTCTTGCAATTCGTGGTATTTCATTGCTGAATCTGTCAAGGGAAATTCAACGCTCGTATTGAAGTCCTTTAATACAAATGGAACCAACTCTCCCTCTACGCTTTTCTTTACAATTCCTTTGTTTATGATAATGTCCATAGCTTCTTAGTTTATATTAGTATAGAAAGAAAGCAAGGGAGAACTTAAAAATAACAAGCAATTAAAAACGGATCCGCCCAGGGGAGAGTTGCCGAAACCCCGCCGCCGCCAATGCCAACCTATAGAAATTTTTTGAGGGAAAACTTAAAAAAAAGTTTGGGGAGTTTTCAACAATTGACCAGGGAAAGTTTGAACGCAAAAAAGCACCCCCAATCCTGGAGAGTGCTGCTTATTTTTTTGTTAATAGAATTGCAGTTTGTTAGTCTGCAATTCTGTACTTTTGACCTCTCAATGTAATCGCAATCACATTGTCAATTCCAATCGTAAGTCGGAAGAAGTTTTTGTCCTCGGCAACTTGTCCTCGACCTGCTGTGGACTTTGGTGCGAAGTAACTCGGTGCGAACAAGTTTTGAGCAATCGCATCAGCCTTTTTAATCGGCTGTCCGTTGTGAAAGAACTGTGTGTGAACTTTCGCTTTCAATTCTTGGTCGCATACCAAATATTGTTTGCTTGGGTTTTTTGTCGCATAAGCAATACAATTTGTTCCCTCAACAAACGCTTTTCCGTTCATTTCTTGACTTTCAAATTCGCCCTCAATTCGTCTTTCAACACGAGCCTCGTAACTTGAGCCAATCGTAATGTTGCGGAAAGTCAATTTTTGCAACATTTTGCGACCACCAGCGGTGCGTGAGCCATGCTCGTCTGTGAACGCTACCACGTGAGCGAAAGTTACACCTTTGTTTTTTGACAAAATTGCTGTCAATTCATTGCGAGAAATTGTTTTTGTACTTTTCATAATCTTTAAATTAATTTGGTTTACATTTATATAGAAACTTTCTTTTTGGAAACTTAAAAACTTTTTTTCTTTTTTTAGTTTTTGTGAATCACTTAAAGAACGTTTACATATACATAGAAAGAAAGGCAGCAAGAACTTAAAAACTTTTTTATTTAAGTTTTACTTTCTTTTTTTTCTATAGGTGGGCGCAAGATCGGGCAGACCATTTTGCCGCCCAACGGAGCCACCCCGCCAAAGCCAACCTATAGAATGATTTTGATCCAAAACTTAAAAACTTTTTTAATTAAGTTCTATCTCTCTTTGTTTCTATACTAATGTAAACCAAAACAAAGTACTATGAATCACAAAATTTCTTCTACCGCTCTCGCTTCAGTTCTTAATTCTGAAAAGAATAACTCAGGCGCAGATTTCACCCTCAAGTCGATTGCCACTGGTAAGGACTACACTTACAAAATTGCCCGCAAGGAATTTAAAGGCAATTTTTATACGCACATTAGCGTTGAAGTTGGATACCTTAGCTTTGAGTACATTGGTACTTATTTCAAAGGCGCAATTCGTCGCAAAGGCGCACAAATTACAACCCCAAGCGCACAAGCAATTGCGTTCGTACTTGATAGAGTTGAAAGCGAACAATTTGCCTTTCTCGATGCCAAAATGGACTTGATGCACAAAGGTTCATGTCTTGTATGCGGACGCACCCTAACGGACGCAAATAGCATTGAGTCGGGACTTGGGCCTGTATGCCGAAACAGATAAGGCAAACTCAAACCCACAAAGACGAGGAAGAAATTCTTCGTCTTTTTTTTAAGTTCTCAATCGCTTTCTTTCTATAGGTTGGCGCTGACCTGGTGGGAGCGGATCGATGTGGGGAGAGCAATTTTCACAAATGCCAACCTATAGAAAGATTTTAATCCAAAACTTAAATAAATCTTTTTTTAAGTTCTCGCTGCAATTGTTTCTATACTAGTGTAAACCAAAAAACAGAACTATGAAAGAAATTGTAATGAAAATGATTCAAGAAAAAGTGTGGGTAATAATTCGTGCAGAATTTCAAGACTACATTCAAGCCCACTTTGAAACATTGAACTCACAAGAACAAAAAGCATTCGTTGGCTTATTGATGGCAAATGACGAATTTACTAGACAGATTTTGGACGGACTTTGGGATAAATTTTCAGTTACGGCTTGTACCGATGAAAGAATGAGAGAACTATTCTTAAAGGAAATGCAAGAACTTGGAATGGAAGTAGAATAAAATTAAGTTTCCCGCAAGAAACTTTCTATACAAATATAAACACAAAAACAAAACACAATGAAAGAGTTATTAATGTTATTCGCAGTGATTATTACACTTGCGGTTGGAGTTGAAATGTTGCCAGTAATGGGAAACCCACGAAGATTGGCAGTTGCAGAAAAAATAATTGGGAAACCGCTAGGAAGTCCCGAACCAGAAATTAAGCGTGTGTCAAAACATAACCTTAATAGAGGTCAAATGAAAAAAATGTATTGGTTGCCGTTTGTCGATAAGGCATAAAAACAAAAATTAAAATGTTCTCTCAAAAGGGGAACATTTTTTTAAGTTTTGGATCTTTTTCTTTCTATGTATATGTAAACCAAAAGATAGAAAAGATGAAAATTTCAACAATTAAAATGAACGTGGGTGCAACTAGAAACTCACAAAAAGAACAAGGTTACTTCGATGGTCGCTTTGTCTCAAGAACAGAAAGTTCAAAGAAAGATTACAAAAGAAAACAAAAACATAAAAGCAAAGATTGGGAGTAAAACCCCAATCTTTTTTTTAAGTTCCACCAAGCTTTCTTTCTATAGGTTGGCATAAGTCGGGGAGCGAGATTTTGATCCAAATAAATTTAATCCATTTTTAAGTTCTCACCAAGTTTCTTTCTATATCTATATAAACCAAGACAACATGAAAGCAATAACGATTTTAGCCCTCACACTCTCTCTGTACCTAGTATTTGCCACACACGGATTTCCGTTTGTTATTGGGTGCTACGGAATTTTTGTTACCCTAGTTTCAACAATTAGCATTGTTGCAGCTGAATTCGAAAAAAAGAATAAAAAAAGTTTTTAAGTTTCCATTAGGTTTCCTTCTATACCTATGTAAACCAAAAGATAAGACATGAACAATTTTGCAGAAACATTAAAAGGAGTTGACAAGGTTCTTTACAAGTCAGCTTATGCCTTCGAGCTAGAGTATGTAAAGGGTGCGACAGAAGAAAGCGCACACCAGGCAGGACTCAAAAAGCTAGAGCAAGTCAAGAAGCTCAAAGAGGAAGCTTCAAAGCCACAAATGTACGTTGACCTCAGCACGGGAAAGAGGTTCATAAGCACCGAGAACGATTTGGAGGGGAGGTTTTCATAACCCCCTCCGTGTTTAATCCAATAACCTGGATCTGGCACACAACCCCCACCAAATGCCCACCTATAGAAAGATTCGCCGCCAAAACTTAAATTAATCTTTTTTTAAGTTCTCACTCACTATCTTTCTATGTATATGTAAACCAAAAGAAACTAAGATGAGCAAAAACACACAGACAATTGAAACCATTACAGAAAAGATGATTTCAAAAATGGAGCAAGGCAAATTGGTATGGAACAAACCTTGGACGGGAAACGCTTTACCTCAAAACTACAATTCTAAGAAACCTTACAAAGGTTGGAATTTATTCGCTACCTTGTTCAGTGGGTTTGAAAGTCCTTATTGGTTGACTGCAAACCAAATTAAACAACTAGGTGGTTCTTGGAGCGGACAAGGTACTTTGATTACTTTTTGGAGCATTAACAAGTACGAAAAGAAAAACGAAGCTACAGGCGAGAAAGAAGAAAAGAACTCATTCCTTTTGAAGTATTACTATGTTTGGAATGCCGAACAAATTACGGGAATTGATTTCAAAGCACCTATTCAAGATAAAAGCGAAATAGGTACTTGCGAGGAATTGGAGCAACATATTTACAATATGGAAACGCCAATTAACATTAAACACACACTAAGCGACCAAGCGTATTATAGTCCTATGTTTGACTTTGTGAATATGCCGTTAAAAACTCAATTCAAAGGAACGGCAGAATATTACTCAACGCTTATTCACGAAGTTGTTCACTCAACGGGACATTCCTCACGCTTAAATAGATTAGCGATAAATGACGGCAAGTTTGACGGCAAAAAGCACTCATACTCATTCGAGGAATTGGTTGCGGAAATTGGAGCAAGTTTCTTAAACGCAATGTTTGGAATTGCTACTGAGGAAAGCGAAAAGAACTCAGCAGCATACTTGCAAGGTTGGCTGAAGGAATTCAAACAAGACAAGCAAATGCTATTCAAAGCGTCTACAGAAGCACAGAAAGCAGTTAGCTACATTTTGAATGACAAAGCACCAAGCGAGGAAGTTGCAGATACTCAAAATAAGGCGCTTAAAGAAGCATAGAAGTACTTAACCCCCTAATTAAACCCTTTGTATATACAAGGGGTTTTTAGGCTGTTAAAATAGCTGTTTAGGGGTCTAATTTAGGGGTCTATTCTAATGGTGCTAATTTTGCGCCCTAATTTAGGATATAGCTTTGGGGCTCACCCAAGGTGTCACACATTTTTTTTCCCAAAAATTTCCCCAAAATCTCAACCAACGTATTTACCCCTTAGTCATGCCCAAAAACCTTTTAGGGTGTCGCACATTGCTTGCTAAAAAAATTTTTCCAAAAAATTTTCCACTATAAAATTTGGACTCTATATATCCTACAAATATTTTCCACTATAAGCTCCATACAAGAAAATATTTTCCACTATAAGCCCTTAGATAAAAATACACCCCCCCCTTTCCTTTTCGACTTATTTTAAAGTGTCCATAAAAAAATTTTTTTCCAGAAATTTTTGAGTTGAAATTTGGGTTAATCTTTAAAATATTATAGATTAATCATTAAACTTTTTCATATATTCAGTCAATTCTTTACCTATAACAGTAAGCTTATCATCATCATCCATAAAACTATAAACTTTAATAATATCATTATCTGATAGCTTTTTTAAATTATCCATCATTTCAGAAGTCTCTTTTTTTGTCATTAATTTTCCACATCTCTTAATAAAATCAATATAGCTCTTGGCAAAGAAGGAGCTATAACCATTACCATATTTACCATCAAATCCATCACCACCAGCTCTTAAATCCTTATAGTAATTGTTGGTATGCTTCTTACGATTTCTATCTGAACTAGCAACTTTTTTTATCGATTTTGAGTGAGCTCCCCCAGTCTCAATATCTGCCCAATCATCAAAATTTTCTTCTCTCATGTGATATTATTTTTTTAATTTATTGCAAATATAAAAAAAAACATTTAAATTAAATTTTCCATAAAAAAATTTTTTTCCAGAAATTTTTGAGTTGAAAATTGGGAATGTGTGAAAAATAAAAACCCCACCTTATTAGAGTGGGGCTTTTTATTAGTATGAGGTTTTTTATTTCAGCCTTGATATTGATGAACCTTTATAGTCGAATACTCTTCCCTTAAGTTCTGGCAAGTCTGACATTGCTTGACCTGAAGGATCTAGTTTCATATTGAATGGTGCTAGGTCTTGAGGGCTATTCAGTTTAATTGTTTCACCCACTTGCATAT
>JAUKPS010017523.1:0-10644 GCA_032273165.1 Chlorellidium tetrabotrys | reverse complement strand
GGATTTCCGCCAACGATTTTATATGGTCCACCTGGTACCGGCAAGACTTCTATTGCTTTGGCATTGGCACAGGAGGCTTACCCAGATATTTCGCCCACCATTTCAACGTTGTACCTCAATGCGTCCGATGAACGTTCTATTGAAGTGATTCGCGACCGTATTCTCCAATTCACCCAAACAAATTGGCCTGGGGTGACTCGTAAGTTCGTCATCTTTGATGAGGTAGAGACGATGACCGAGCCTGCCCAAGCCTCGTTACGTGCATTGCTGGACGATGTAGACCGCGAGGGACACCGCAACGCGCCAATGTTCCTGTTTCTATGTAATTCGCTGTACCGTATTCATCAGACTCTACGGTCCCGTTGCGTTGCCCTATTCTGCGGACACGTTCCCATTGTTCACGTACGTGATACATTGACGGCAATTCAGGCTGCCGAAGAGATAGCACCTGAAAAGATTCGTATTCCATCCGACCTTACCTTTATGATTCAACGCGGTGACCTACGGTCCTTTGTATCAGCAATTCAATTTGAAAAGGAATTGAATCCGTGGGATGCCTGGTTTTCTCGTCTAGAATCGGCAGGGAAAGGAAAATCTATTTATGTATGGGAAGACGGTTTGGAACGGACGCCGTTTTGTATCCTCATTCGGCACGTATTTCTGTGGCTGGATTCCAAGGGATTTTTTGAACGTGACGCAATGGAAGCGTTCGTTCAAAAATGTCTAGAGGTCCAAGATGCCCCTATTAGCACAATTTTAGCAACTATCCCATCTGCGTGGGAAGCTCTTTACTTTTCTTAGTCTCGCAAAACACCACGTGATTTTAGATAACTAACAACAAGTGATGGAACAACAAGTGCGGCATCGCATACAATAACAATAGGATATCCAATAACGGCAGCTTGAAATGCAGCCCAAGGATACTGTCCTGAATCATTTGACATAAGTATTATATACAGCCAACTTAAACTTCCACCTAACGGGGCACCGTGTTTACAAGCATTGACAGATGTTTCAATTGCGATACTTACATATGTAGTTAGCATAGTATATGTATCATCCATGATGATTTATATAATATAGTGGTTTCGTGGGGTTTAGGCTGTTCCAACAAAATTGAGCAAGGGTCCCCCCTTGCCTCCCGAAAGCACACACCTTGTAGAATGAGTACTAAGACCCCTTCTGCTGCCACTACGAAAACTGCCGGCGTCAAGGCGGCGAAGACGACTGCCGCTCAGTACAAGAAGCACACGCACCGTGAGCACATCCTTGAACTTCCTGATACCTACATCGGCTCCGTTGATACCGCCGTTGAACAGCGGTGGGTCATCAACATGGAAAAGGGCGTGATGGAGTGGCGCTCCGTCCGCTTCTGCCCTGGCTTCCTCAAAATCTTTGATGAGATTCTTGTCAACGCCCTTGACCACCGTGTCCGTCAGGAAACTCGTCTCAAGGCGGGCACCGAGTGCTATCCCGTCAAGCACATTGATGTTTCCTACACTTCTAACAAGATTACGGTGAGGAACGATGGCGACGGCATTCCCGTAGATAAGCACGCCGAGACCGGCGTTTGGGCACCTGAGCTCATCTTCGGTCACCTTCTGACCTCCTCCAACTACGACAAGACGGAGGAGAAGACGGTCGGTGGTAAGAACGGCTACGGTGCTAAGCTCACCAACATCTTCAGCCGCGAATTCACGATTGACACGGTGGACCATCGTGCGAAGAAGCGGTATACGCAGAGTTGGACGAACAATATGTCTGCCGTCGGAGTTCCTGTGATTAAGGCGTCATCAGTGAAGCCGATGATGGAAATCTCGTTTACGCCCGACCTGTCGCGATTTGCGTGGGGGTTGGACGGCGGTAAGGTGCCGACCGAAATCCCCGCCGATATGCTTGCCCTTATTGCCACCCGTGTGATGGACGCCGCAGCAATGGCAGGCAAGGACTGCAAAGTAACGCTCAATGGTAAGCCTGTGGTTTCTAACACGTTTCCTAAGTACATTGATCTCTACGTCAATAAGACGGGCTCCGATAGCGGCTCCGTTGCGGCGAGCGAGGTGTCATCAGTAAGTGGTGGTGCTGCTGCTGCTGCTGGCGGAAAGCGAGTCGCCTATGAGATTGCCGGCGAGCGGTGGGAAATCGGTGCGGTGCTGACGCGTGACTTACATACCATTGATGCGCCGCCCGATGAACGCCACCTTTCCTTCGTCAACGGCATTGCCACTCGTCGTGGTGGTAAGCACCTTGACTATGTCTCGAAGATGGTGCTTACGGCGTTCTGTGAGCACGCCAAGAAGAAGGCGAAGCTGGATATTACGCCAGCACTTCTCAAGGATTCCGTCGTCTGGTTTGTCAATTCCACCATTGTCAATCCCTCCTTTGATACCCAAACAAAGGAGACGCTGACCACGCCTGCCGCTAAGTTTGGCTCGCTGCCCGTGCTGTCGCCAAAGTTTGTGGATAAGCTTATCAAAATCGGACTGCTTGCCGAGGCACAGGCTCTCTTTGAGGCGAAAAACACCGCCGCCGCCAAGCGTACTGACGGTAAGAAGAAGTCCACGGTCCGCGGCATTCCTAAGCTAGAGGATGCGATTTGGGCGGGCACTGCCAAGTCCGCAGACTGTACACTCATCCTGACGGAGGGTGATTCAGCCGCCACGACCGCTATTAGCGGGTTGAAGGTGGTCGGTCGTGAGCGTTACGGTGTCTTCCCCCTCAAGGGTAAGATTATGAACGTCAAGGATATCTCTCTCGTGAAGAAGACGGCAAATGTGGAACTCACGCACATCAAGCATATTCTGGGATTGGAGACCGGCAAGGTCTACACGGATCTCAAACAACTACGGTACGGTCGTGTGATGATTATGACGGATCAGGATGTAGATGGCTCGCATATCAAGGGTCTGCTAATGAATCTGTTTCACACCGATTGGCCGTCGCTGCTACGGCTCGGCTTCCTCTGCTGTCTGATGACTCCGCTGCTCAAAGCGACAAAGGGCAAGACAACGCTCTGTTTCTATTCAGAATCGGAGTACGAGGCGTGGCGTAACGGACTGGCGGGTGCCGATGCGGGCGGGCGTGGCTGGAAGACGAAGTATTACAAGGGACTCGGTACGTCTACGGCACTGGAGGCTCGTGAGTACTTCGCCAATATGAACACCGTGGAATATACGTGGGATGGTGAATCCGATGCAACAATTGACCTGGCGTTCAATAAGAAGCGTGCCGATGACCGCAAGGTCTGGCTTGGCAGCTTTGACAGGAAGCGGCATCTGGAGGTGGGTGCTGGTGGTGGCAAGGTCGGCTATTCCCGCTTTGTTCACGACGAACTTATCCACTTCAGCTCCGCTGACAATATCCGCTCATTGCCGCACGTAATGGACGGACTCAAGCCCTCACAGCGTAAGATCTTCTGGTCGGCTCTCAAGCGTAACCTCACGTCGGAGTTGCGTGTGGCACAGCTTGCCGGTTATGTATCCGAGACAGCGGCGTACCATCACGGCGAGGCATCGCTGACCGGTGCCATCATCGGAATGGCACAGAATTACGTCGGGTCCAACAACATTAATTTACTGACCCCTAACGGTCAGTTCGGAACCCGTCTGATGGGTGGTTCCGATTCCGCTTCGCCCCGTTACATTCACACGCACCTTGATTTGATTGCGCGTGCGTTGGTGAAGAAGGATGACGATGCCATTCTGCGGTACCTGGACGATGACGGTCTGCCGGTAGAGCCTGAGACGTATCTGCCGGTCATTCCCCTTCTGCTGGTCAACGGCTGTATTGGCATCGGCACTGGCTTCTCCACAAACGTGATTCCCTACAATCCCGCAGATCTGGTATCAGCACTGGAAATGCGGTTGGCGGGGACAGTAGCGGACCTGAAGACGCACGCACTCAAGCCCTGGTGGTTCGGCTTCAAGGGTAAGGTGATTGCCGGTGCCGATGATAAGACCTGGATTACGAAGGGCATCTATGAGTTTGTGGATGACGATGCGGCTACGATTCGTATTAAGGAGCTCCCAGTCGGCTGCTGGACGAAGGACTATAAGAACTTCCTTGACACGATGCTTGCAGAGCAGGAGGAGCTCAAGTCTGTAGCAAAGAAGGACGGCTCTAAGGCTATGGTATGGCTCCGCGGATACGAGGAGGCATACAACGATATTGACTGTGACTTTATCCTTCAGATGGACCCAGAGTACTACCACGAGGCTAGGGCTTATCCTGCCGACTTTGAGACCCGTTTCAAGCTGACAACGCAGCATAAGACGACAAATATGGTGGCATTTGACGTTGACGGTACGATTCGCCGATTTGCGTCTCCTGGTGAGATTCTGGAGCGGTTCTATGGCGAACGGCTTTCAGCGTACGGCAAGCGGAAGGCACACGAGCTCGGCCGCCTACAGACGGAGATTACCGAACTATCTGCTCGGCTGCTCTTTATCAAGTCGGTCATTAGTGGCAAGCTTGTCATTTCTAACGTTGAGGATGCCGTGCTCTATGCGGCAATGAAGGGACTCGGGCTTCCTCCGATTTCCGATCCAGATGCCAAGGACCTCAAGGCGTACGAGTATCTCCTACGTCTTCGGGTGGACCGCCTCAAGGCGGCGGCGGTAGCTGAACTTGAGCGGGAAGTTGCCGACCATCAGGAGAAGCACCGTACACTGACGGGGACGACCCAGGAGATGCTCTGGCTGTCCGATCTGCGGACGTTTCGTTCTGCATACGAGGTGTATGCGAAGGCTCGCGAGGAATCGTATGCGTCCGCTGCGGCAACTGGGGCTGCGGAGAAGGCACCAAAGAAGCGTGCGGCTCCTAAAAAAAAGGCTTGAAAGGCAACGACTTGGTGCCCGCAGAGCTCTGATTGACCGGCAACTGTATAGGGTCCGGTAGTGTATCAATATCATTTAGGTAGTACTTATACATTCCAAGTTCAGCAAGTATTTTTGGCACAGACCACGCAGTAACACGCTCATTGAGCTCGGCAATTTGCTCCGGAATACGGTCCGGCAGATTCCGACCATACCATAAAAAGATGGCACGCATAATCATAAATAGGTCATCTGTGCTTACCGGATCAATAATATCACCGGACTCATCAAACACCTTTTTACGAATCGCATTTTGAACAATCTGAAAATTTGCCTGTGAGAAAAAGGCTTGATTAAACGGAGTCTGCTCAAAATTGCCGCGGATTCCGTCTTGTCCGGCAGTGCATGGAGCAGTCTTCATATATTTGAAACCGGGCAGGTTCATTACATCTTTGCTCATCGGCGCGTTTAGCGATACCCTTCCTGGACTTTGTGCATCAAGCGTGCTCATGGTCGCTCCTTGTCCTTGAGTTAGAATATTTTTTCTTTTCATAAGATATAAACAAATGACGTCCGTCTCAGGTGCTTACAACCAGGTTCCCCCCAATTCGCTCTACATCAACTTGGTTGCGGTTCAGTCCACCATTGTCGACTCCAATAATAATCCTGCTCCTTGGGTTGTAGCCGTCGGTGCCCTTTCCACGGCGGGTGCGGTTGTCTTCCGTGATATGGGTCGCCAGAACGTTCGCCCTGACCCGACCATCCCTACGTCGGTCGGCGGACAGTCAACTCTCCTACGTAAGGTACAGCTCGTTCCGACTGGTCCCGCCGGCGGCTACTACGGCACGGGTAACTCGTCTATTGCCGGTGCGGGCTCGGGCACGGACTTCTACACGGGCTACGTACGCCTGGGCGGCTTCACCTTCGGCGGCGGCAACGGCGTCCCCTCTGGATTTGCCCGCCTCAACTAAATAATTAGTTTGACACTATCTAAGCGTTTAATTTCTATACATTTATTTCTTAAATAAGTGTAAAGGCAGTATGTCGCAACATAATGCGTATATTCGTACAAATCGTCTATATATTAATACTGGTCCGATTCATTCATCCATTGTAGATTCTAATAATCTTCCGGTGCCTTGGGTTGCCGATTCTACAATCACCTCCCTGTTATCTAAGCCTGGCAGGACAGTTCTCCGAGATATGGGCTCGCACATCCCTGACCCTACCCTAGATCATCCCTATTCCACCATTCTGCGTAAAATTCGGCTTGTTGCCGGCGGCAATTTACACCCTGGCGAACACGTTAGCTCTTACACAGGATATATCAGAATGGGAAATCAGGCTAGCACACTAACAAGTTTTTTCCCGAGCACAATCACACGCCTCATTTAAATTTTTTTTCTTCCGTAAAGTTATAAAGTCATGACCTCCGTTAACGCTACGTATGCGCAGATCCCCGCCAATAAGCTCTACATTAACGTCATCAACATTATGTCGTCGATTGTAGACTCTAATAATAACACTGTCCCCTGGGTCGTGGCTCCGGCAGCCGGTCCCCTTTCCACCGTCGGTGCCGCGGTTCTCCGAGACATGGGACGCTATGTCTACCGCCCTGACCCTACTGTCCCCACGTCGGTTGGTTCCACGTCCAGCATCCTGCGCAAGGTACAGCTGGTCACTCAGGGCAGCCTCAACGGCTACTACGGCACGGGCAACAGCGGTGTTGCGGTTGCCGGCTCTGGCACAGACTTCTTCACCGGCTACATCCGCCTGGGTGCCCAGACGTACGGTGGCGGCAACGGTGTACCGACGGGTGTTGCGCGCCTCAACTAAACATCCGGTATTTTTTACTGGCTTTTTTTATATTTTTTTTCTCTACAAAAGATATAAACAAATGACGTCCGTTCTAGGTGGTTTCAACACAATTCCCGCTAACAAGCTGTGGACCAACCTTGCGTCTATCGCCTCCTCTATTGTTGACTCCAATAACAGCCCTGTAGCTTGGGCGGCGTCTCCGGCGGGGCAGTGCCTAGTAACCCCTGGCGGAGCGGTTCTCCGTGATATGGGTGTGAATGTCTACCTCCCAAACCTCACTACCCCCACGTCGGCTGGCGGTTGCTCAACGATTCTCCGTGGTGTACAGCTAGTCGTTTCGTCCATTGGTGGCTACTACGGCACGGGCAACAACGGCTCGGCGGTCGCTGGCTCGGACACGGACTTCTACACGGGCTACATCCGCCTCAATGCCCAGACGTACGGCGGCGGCGGTCAGGCTCCCCCCACGCCGGTTGCACGCATCAACTAAACGCACTAATTTCTATTTTATGATAACTATCAATTTGATAATTATCAAAAAAAAACTGTATTAATTATAGAAGTATGTCAGTTGTAAATACTGCCAGTGCAAAGAAGTGGGCTGCCACACTGTCCGAGATTCAAACAAAGGGATACATTCTACTAGGCATAATTACCACAATCGGATTAAGCTATTATTTCTACAGTGTCATGAATCGTCCTGTTACGGGTGTTCTATGGTTTATTGGCGGAACCTTAATCTTCTTTTACTACTGGATTAAATGGTTCGCTACACAGCAACCTCCGGACCCAGATTTTATGCCTGGTGTTAACGCTTGCCCCGACTATTTGTCCGTCATCCCCAACAATAGTGGTTTATATACACCAACTAGCAAATCCCAGTATTTATGCGTAGATTACGTAGGTGTCAGCCGTAATGGTGGCATAAAGAAGATGGATCCTGCGAAGATTAATACCCAGATTAGCGACCCCGCCTATGTATTCTCTGTAGACCCTGAGGTTGATTTCACAACTCCTTCTGGAAAGGCGGGATTCCTTCGTCGGCTAACAGGGGCTGGACTCACTTACAATTCGGTTGGAGATAGTTCGCTGCCTACTCAGGGAAGCGGCTCCAATGGGGCACCGTCTTATCGTTAATCATTTTATAAAAATGGACTATTTGATTAGAGATGTCTACAACATCAAATATAGCTGCTAAAAAGTGGGCACGCACTGTTCATGATATTCTGAAGAAGTCTTATTGGGTAATTGGGCTTATTATTCTTGGATTCAGTACGTATTTTTACTACACTGGGTTAAATAGACCCGTTGCGGGTGTGCTATGGTTCTTGGGTGGATTTCTCGTCTTTTATTATTACTGGATAAAATGGTTTGTATTAGACCAGCCGCTAGACCCCGATTTTAATACCGGTTCTAACGCATGCCCCGACTATCTATCCGTTATACCCAATAATAGTGGACTATATACACCAACAAGCAAGAGCCAGTATTTCTGTGTAGACTTTGTCGGTGTCAGTCGTAATGGTGGTATTCGGCGTATGAATCGTAATACTGTTAGAACACAGATTGCCGACCCAGCATACCGATTCTCTGTAGATCCCGAGGTTGATTTCGGAACCCCTACCTCTAAGGCGGCGTTTTTGCGGCGTCTACAGGCGGCTGGGCTCTCTTACAATTCCATCGGTGATGGCTCGCTGCCAACGACGAACACGTACTCCAATGGTGCGCCGGCGTTTGGAGGTGTAAGCACCGTAGTACCGCCCATGCCTGGTGGTTTAATGGCTGTGAGTGGCTCTAGCAACCTAATCACACCTCGGGCAATCGCAGAGGCAGTTAACTATGTGGTTGCGAGTGGAAAAATACAATCCTTACAAACGGCAACAGAAGCAGAGCAGATGCAGTTTGTAAACACAATTTTAAGACACGTAATTTCAAAGGGTCATCTACCTGCTGGAACAACACTGGAACAACTTAAGGCAGCAGGTGAGAAAATGAGTAATGGAGGAATGGAGGGGAATATGGAATTGATAACGCAGGTTATGTCCCTGCTATCACCTGAAGCGTTAACCATGGTACAAACGGCAATGAGTGGCGGAATGGGTGGCGATATGGGTGGCGGTATGGGTGGCGGAATGGGTGGCGGTATGGGTGGCGGTATGGGTGGCGGAATGAGTGGAGGAATGGGCGGCGGTATGGGTGGCGGTATGGGTGGCGGGATGATGCCTATGACGAGTCCGCCGCCGCTGACGGGCGTTGCGGCGGGGCTGGCGGCGGCGGCAACGCGAGCGGCGGCGAAATTTTAACCTAAAGAGATTCGCCACCTAATAAGTAAATGGCGATGATTCATACAAGCCTTTTTACCCAAATCATTGATTGGGCAAAAAAGCCTGCTCCGCGTACTCCATCGTCTCTGTTTTTATATGGACCACCTGGTATTGGCAAGACAACGCTCGCCAGGCTGGCGTTAGAACAAGCCGGTTATCGAGTTGTGGAATGGAATGCGTCCCAGCACCGTCATAAAGCCGCCGTTGAAGAATCGCTCGTACCCCTGCTACGTAGTTGTAATGTTGCCGATTTCTTCCGCCCAGAAGGTCCACGTAACCTCGGCATTATCCTAGACGAGATTGACGGAATGTCCGTCGGTGATAAGGGTGGATTGTCCGAACTGGTTCGCATTCTGAAGGAGTACAATGGTCACAATGCGATTGTCTGTATTTCCAACGAGTGGATGGAGAAGAAGTTCCAGCCGTTTCTCAAGCTGTGTAAGACGTTTCAAATCTCGGCACCATCGCCTGCCGACGTCCACGGATTGATTAAGACCCAATTTGAGAAGGTGCCTAAGAACTGTGACCTCATGAAGTTGGCGACCGACCTACTTGCCGTTCATTCCGGTGACCTTCGTAAGATTCTTCAGTCTGTACGTGAGATTAAGACCGATATGGTCAATGGTACGATTTCAGTTGCCGATGTCAAAAATACAATTGAGGTCGGTTTGGCGGATGCGAAAGCTTTAGGGTCAAATCGTATTCGTCGGTCCGAAACGATTAAGTCGGCGGTCGGTCAACTGCTACGGGGCAGCCTAGATATGACTACCGAAGTACCGCTCAACAATAACGACCTTAATCTGGCGGGTCTACATTTACACGAATCGCTGCCCACCTGGATTTGCCGGTTTATTGGAAATAACGAACAGGGCTATGAGGTCTATAAATCGGTATTTCAAACAATCCTATCATCCGATCGGCTGGACTATTATACCTTTTTCTTCCAGCACTGGACACTGTTTCCCCTCACATACCAGGCAAAACTCCAGGCAGTCAATCAACTACTCTTTGAGCATTACGGAGTAGATGATGAGAAAACATCCGTATGGAAAGACGATGATATGGAATACACCGCCGTGCTGTCCAAGCAGTCTATGTTATATAATCAGTTCCGTTATCTATGTGAAATGCGTGACGCTTTCGTGGAAGCAAATCCCGTCTTTGACGGTGGATTTGACTCAACGTTTTGGAAAGCGAATTTATTCATTACAGCGGCAAAGGTTGAATTGGAAAAGAAGGATTGTCCAGGTTACGGCAAGAAGGTCGGTGGATTTGTATGGGAGAATACCGAATTCTGGCGGGGAATGTTGCCTAAGTGGTTTCCTACCGGCGATGCAAACCGTTTTATGCGTCTCATTCAAGCTCTAGATATTCCAAAGCCGATTGCGTTTCCTAACTAGACCACCGTTTCTCACAATGACTATTATGCCCGCCAGGACAATAGTCGTTCTGTTTGAACCCTTCCTCCTGTTTACAACACTCAGCAGTATGAGATTCTTTGGCTTTAGGATTCTTATGTCCCGTTTCGGGATTGATGTAAGTAGTACAAAACTTCTTACCACATTCCCAGCACCACGACTTACCACAACCGGCTCCAATGAAGAAATTATTTGTGCCACTCGGAAGCCCACACGCAAAAATGTAATTACACGCGTAGTCCTTGAGACACCACCGTTGACACCAGGGAC
>JAUKPS010017301.1:0-10648 GCA_032273165.1 Chlorellidium tetrabotrys | reverse complement strand
AGATACCCAGAGGGTCAGACACGCCGAAGCTGTAACGCTCGCGAGCCTTGTAGCGCACGTTGCCAGTATCGAAGTCACCGTCCATGCTGTTAGCCAGAGGCGAACGCACAAAGTGCTTCAGGCCATTCGGCACATCCGTCATCAGGTAGTACCCGTTAGGGTCAGTGAGGAAGTGGTTGACCTTGTAGCCTTCCGGAATCGAACCCATCGCCTTGAGGGCGTTGATGTCGTTATCCGTCGTGCCGACACGCAGCTCGGTGTCAAGCAGACGCTTGGCAACGAACATCAGGGCCGGAGGAACGATGAGCTTGCGGGGCTTGGCAGCGATGAGCAGACCACGCTCGTCCGTCCAAGCAGCAATCTGGATGACCGCCGCTTCAAGCGACGTTTCATTCAGGTCAGCCGCAGTGGACTGCGTGTTGCTGTTCGTACCACCGGAGACCAGCGGGTGAGCCGTCGAGAACAGAGCAACGCCGTCACCGCCAGCATAAGAGGCGCTGAAACCGTTGTTGATGACCGACGCAGCCTTGACCTGCTTCGTGTATGCCATACCACGGGCCAGAGCCTTGGTGTAGCGAGACGACAGCGAGTCGTACAGGTTGTCTTCCACAGCTTCTTCCGTGATGGAGAAGCCGAGGGCGATGGTCTCGTGGTTGTAACGAGCAGTCCAAGCTTCCTGCGCGTTGTCGTACGCAATTGCCTGACCTTCGTTCTTAACCGGAGCGGCGGAGAAACCCGACAGCTTGGTCTCTTCTTCGAAGCTACGCTCCGAATTCTCGACCTCGTAGATTTCCTTATGCTCTTCGCCGTAGCGGGTGTACTCCAGACCGAACAGGGCGTTCAGGCCGGGGAGCAGTTCCTTGAGAAGTTGTGCGCGTGAAATTGCCATTTTTTATGCTCCCTTAAGCGCCAGTGCCGTTCATGTAGTTGTGGAAGCCGAAGTTCCACGCCACGATGACTTCTGGGTAACCGATAAACGAAACAACCTGACTGGTCGTCCAAGTGACAGACGCCGAAACGGTGACGGTCAAGCCGTTGACACCCGTAATGTACGTCGTGTTACCGGGAGCGCCAGCGGTCGTGCCGGAAACACCCAGAAGCACAATCTGCATACCCGGCTGAAGGCCAGTAGCACTTGCCACAGCAAACGAAGTACCAGAACCAGCAGCGGTCGTGATGGTCGTGCCAACCGTAACCGCAGTGTCCGGAACAAGCTGGACAATACGGAAGACGCCGGTAGCACCAGCACCCGTAATCGTGGTCAGCGGAACGCCCGTACCAACAGTCGTAGCAGCGTTCAAGCTCGCGGTCGTCAGCGGAGCAACGCCCGCAACGCCCATGAACGAGTCACCCGTTGCAGTCGAACCAGCGGACGTAGACAGCAGCATATTGCTACCGACGTAACGCGGCGAGACGTAACCAACGGTGGTACCGCTAACAACCGTGCCAGCAGCGGCAGCGGCGGTCTGAGCAACAACGCAAGCGCGGAAGAGCTGCTGCGGGTCATCGACCACGTATGCAACCGCATCCGGAGCGTTAGTGCTAGCCGGGTAGAACTGATTGCGCATCTTACCGAACAGGGGGCCAGAAGTACCCTGCGTGTATTCAGCGCCAAGGAACACACCAGCAAACGCGCCAGCGGTGATACCGCTAGTGGTAATGGTGTGCGGGGTGATTACGGCGGTACCAGCACTGATACCGACAACGTCACCGTTGAAAAGGTTCGTCGCGTAGCCCTGTTGAATGGGGAGCATACGGGTAGAACCCGAAAACACCCGCCCACCAATAAGGTTGACAGGCTTCAAGCCGTACGGCTTGTCAATCGTTGGATATGCCATTGTGGCTCCTTAAAAAAGAATTACTTGCCCTTACCGAAGGTAGTCGTCGAACGGCGCTCGTTAAAGAGCGGCATCCGCTTATCCTCCGTCCGCATAAAACTGTTATCTACGGCTTCAATCTGAGACTGTGCTTGCTTGCGGTAATATTCATTCCGCTGCTCAGACATCTCCATTGGAGCCTTGCACAACAGGAGTCCGCCAATCTCAACATTGCCTTTGAAGCGACTGTTGGGGTCGGCCTGCATCATCAACTCCGGATGGTCTTCAGCCTTCACAGGCTCATACCCCTCACGAAGCTTTGCGGAGAAATTCGTTGGGTCAGATTGACCCATCATGGATGTCCGAACCCATCTATACGTCCAGCCCGGTTGCGAGATTGGCGTAGGTAAAAGTTGCGGAGGTGCCCACGCCTTCTTACGGGTCGTGGTCTCTCGGGTTTCAAGCTCACGCGACAAGCGATTCTCAGCCATTGTTGTTCTCCAGCTTCATAACTTCACGGGCATAGTGTTCTGGCGATACGCCAAGCTTCTTGGCGATAGCCACAGCCGATGCGCTAAGGCGTACCTGCTTTGGGGCAGATGACCTCGTCGCTGGTGCTACAACGGTGGATGCTTTGCGCGGAGCCGGTTTTTCCTGCTCAGCGTTATCTTCCTCGAAGTTCTCGGGGAAGCGCTTGCGAATGGTTTTGTCGATTGCCTTGTAGTAATCGTCACTACGAGGGTCAACACCATCATTGACCAATCTATCGTGCAGTCCGAGAGCAAGGGCGGTCATCTCCTTGTCAACTCCCCACCAAGAATTGCGCTGCCTCCAAGCCTCGGCTTTCGGGTCAACGGTGATGGTTTGTTGTCTCGTCTGTTGTGCCTGTTGTACACCTTCCTCTTCTTCTTGTAAAGAGGGTGTATACCGCTGATATTCTTTTAGCTTCAGCTTAGCGTCCGTCAGAGCTTCCTGTGCCTCAGTAAGCTTGTCGGCATCAGCCTCCTCGTAGGCACGCTTGAGCTGTGCCTTGGCGGCCTCGATGTCGGCTTCCGCCGTACGTGTAGCCTGTTGCATATACATTTTCTGGCCGTAACCGAGCTGCTGCTTGAGCTTCTTGTTCTCTTCGGCCTGAACTTGTGCGAACCGGATAGCCTCTTCCCGTTCACGGGAGTGGCGCTCCTTCTCACGACGCTCGTCGTGCCACACCTTCTTCATCTGGGAAAGACGCTTCTTTACCTTCTCGGAATAGTCCTCAAGGTCGTCTTTTTCCAGTTCCTCAACAATCTCCTTGGGGAGAGGTTTACGACCCTTATCCTCTTCAGGAGTGTCGTCAACAATCTCAATCTTTAGACCGTCGTCGGCCTCATCGGTAGTAACTTCTACCTCGTCTGGGAACTTGTATGACTCGTTAGCCATTAGCTATACTCCTTATGCGCGACGGATGCCACGGGGGTCTGCGACCACCGCTTCCACCGAGTCGTCGTTGATGATGCGGAACTCCCGACCGTGGATGACCACGCGGGTGCCCGAGTACGGACGGGTGAGGACAAAGTCCCCTTCATGGCACCACGGCCCCGTGGGGAACCGCGATTCGTCCTTATAAGCAGTATTACCAATCTTGACGACGAACAGAACGACGGTGGTTTGTTCTTCCACACGCTTCGTCTCGTCAGCCTTGATAAGACCGCTCTTGCCAAATTCTTCTTCGACATGCGGGACAGCGCACAAAATGCGATAGCCCTTGGGAGTCGGCAACTGAGTGGCTTTAGCTGCCATCTCTTCCGTTTTAGCTACATCAATACTACTCATCCGCGTCTTGCTCCTGACGTTTTGCAAGGTCTTTGATGATGTCCTCCGCAAGGTGTAGACCCTGAACCACCCCACAAAGTCTTCGATACTCTTCGATGTCTTTTGCGCTGTTTCCAGCGAGGTACGCAGTGACTGACAAGAGTTCATCACCAATCTTGCCAATCAAATACTCGTACTCGTTCCTATAGTGTTTCATTCAGGTGCGCCTTCTTTCGGCGGGTTCATGGGCTGCGCCGCAACCTTGGGAGGCTGTTTTGCGAGCCTCTCTTGCGTACGCGAGTCCATCTCGTTCTTGTGCTGCGTCATCTGATTCTCAGACGACTGTTGTGCGTTAGCCTGCTCACCCATCATACGGATGACATCCATCGCAAGCTGTGCCTGCTCGTTGCCGTCCTGCGACTGCATCTGCATGTCTTTAGCGATAGCATCTACCGCCATCTGAGCTTGAGCAGTCTGGGTCTTCATCAACAGTTCCGCCTGCTTGAGTTCAAGCTCGTCACTCTTAGCGACTGCATCAATCAAGTCCTTCTGAGCCTTGCGCTTGACCTCGGCTTCCTTAATCTCCAAGTCCTTCTGCTGCATCTGCACCAGTGGGTCTTGGGCCTGCTGCTGGGCCTGAGCCTGCGCTGCCTCGGAGCTATTCTTCTGGAACAACCGCAGCGCAGCCTGAGCCGCAAGCTGCGATACCTGCACCTCCATCTGCGGAGTAAGCTGGCTCTCCTCGTCACCATCCGTGGGCATCGGCGGCAGAAGAGCGCCAAGCTGTTGCTCAATCTGCATACGGTAGCCGTAGGCAAGATGCTCCATGATGTGACCCATAGCCGCCGCCTGAATCGCAGGAGCCTGCGGGTTCTGCCCAACCAAGCCTTGAATCTTCGGGTCTTGCATGGCGAGCATGTGGACGGTGACATGCGCTTCGTGGTCTTGGTGCAGGAACGCCTTAACAGGCTTGCCCATGAGGACGTTCATGTTCTCCGTGACAGGGTCAACGGGCTTCATATCGTCTTCAATCGGCACAATCTTCGCTGCATCCTTGATACCAAGCACTTCCAGCATCTGACGATGCAGGTACGCTTGGTCATACAATTGAGGAGCAGCCTGAGCCATCTGGAAGACAGCCTGATACTGCACCACTCGCTGCGCCATCGTGCTGGCGTTGGGGTCAGACACGGGGATGACATCCACCATGTCGTAGTCGGACTGCTTGGCGGATGCCTCGCCAACCTCCGGCTCGTACGAGTATTCCTCGGGCGTGTTGTCGCGGATGATGCTAGCGAGGAGCTTGAACTCCTGCTTCATGGCGTAGTGGATACGCGCCTGAACCGCCGACATCGTCTTGAGCGTACGCTCAAGGATAGCCAAAGTAGTACCGACAGGAGCCTGAGAAGACATGTCAGACACGCTCAGGTCGGCTGTGGAGGCCATCCTGCGTGCATCATCAACAATCTTTTCCATCAGGCCAACGAGAGTGGCGCTAGGCTCCTTGTACGGGAGCGGCAGGATGTTATCCCTGATAGCGCCAGAGGGAAGGTCAACGTCCCTGAATTCGCCGGGAGCGATGGGCGTATCGTCGCCCTTGAC
This sequence comes from Chlorellidium tetrabotrys, assembly GCA_032273165.1. NCBI lineage: Eukaryota > Xanthophyceae > Mischococcales > Botryochloridaceae > Chlorellidium > Chlorellidium tetrabotrys. The sequence continues at coordinate 5,438 of JAUKPS010017301.1, read as the reverse complement.
ACGGAGGCCACGTGATTTAAGCCCACCGGGCAGGTTAGAGAGGGTACCTGCGTCCACAAGCTGGCGCATGAGGCTCGTGGCCGATTTCGCAAAGCCACCGATCAGGTGAATCAGGCCAAAAGCGTAGAAGCCAAAACCGGGGACGTATGGGTAGTGGACGAAGTGCTGCCGCTTCATTTTGAGCGGGTCTTCCTCCAGCCAATTCCTCCGTATGGCAAGTACCGTCGTAGTACCCTTCTCGATTGTCACGATATAGGGCAGCGCGATACCAGTGTTTTCTCCGTGAGCGTCCTTGTCCTCGTATCCCTCTAGGTCGAGGTCTACGTGCATCTCCAGCAACTGATAGCGGTTGTCGGTGATAGCCGACATGCCAGCATCTTTGTGCTTGGCCTTCTCAATCTCGTCAATGACGCGCACGGGGTCGCCGAGGTCGGCGTCAACATAGAATCCAGCTACCTGTAGGCGGCGTAGCTCGTTCTTTGTCTTACGCATACGGTGCGTAACACGCTCGGCGTTCTCCAGACTGCTGGCACCGTATGGCACCACGATGTCTTCAACCGGGATGAACATGGCGGTCTGACGGTCAAGGGAGGGGTCAAAGTAGACCTTCTTGAACGCATTACCCGCCAGACAGAGGCTAATAAGCATCCGCTCATGCTCGGGGCGGTACTCCCTCATCTCCTCGGTCAGGCGCAGATTCATGTCTGCCGCTACACGAATAGAAGCAGCCTTCTTCTCCGGAGTCTCCTTGCCGACGATAACCGTCTTGACAGGGCCAGACGCCGGGAACGTCTCCATGATGGTCTCAGACTGGAACTTAACCGCAGCTTCCATGAGCAACGGATGGGTGACGCCACACGCACCAGCCCACGGTTCCATGCGCTCCTTGTACTCAAGACCAAGGAGTTCAAAGCCTTTTGCGTACGTATCAATCCAATCGCGACGGGAAGCAATGTCTCCATCATAGTCAGCGATTAGCTCGGACGCGAGCGAGATAAGTGCGCCTTCATCTATGAACTCGGCAAGGTTGGCATCAAAGTCTTCTCCCGTGCCTTCCAGCGGCTCCATCTCAATATCCATGCTGAGTGGGTCATCAATGACCACAGCAATTTCATTACTTGGAGCGCCAGCAATCCCCAACGGGGCTGCGTAGAGAGACTTATCAATAGCCATTACCGCATACGTCCTTTAGTTTTACCGCGCTTGGCGATACCGTCGCGAGACTTCACCATGCCGCCCTTGGCGTAGCCCATTTCATTCCTAACGGCTTGGTCTGCCGCTTGCGAACTATCTTGCAGACGCCCTACTTGCGTCATTTTCCTCTGCATACGCCGTATAAAACGAGGGTCACTGGGCAGGTTCTTTAAGGCATCAATGACAGACGTACCATTCCGCACTGCGTTTGTACCCGCAGAAATGGCCCTCCCCGCAGTTTTTGTTCCGGGAACAAGAGATAGAACATCGGCTGGTATAGCTGCGTAGTTGCCCGTATAAGCATCGTTCAACACATCGGCTGCGCCTGTTCCCCAATTTGAAACAGGAAAAGTATCCGCAGTAAACTTTGTACCGGGGTTTTCCTCTTGCCACTTGGTGTAACTGTCAGACGCACTGTCTAGCTTTCTTTTCAACCGCTGTAACGGAGTACTCGGACGCTTCGCAGTGACAACTACCTCTGGGCCTTCAAACTTTTTCTGGCTCGCCATTAGTAGTACCCTCCTTTACGGTACTTTTTGAAGTACTGGGTTGGCTCTGGCTCGTCCGATGGAAGCCGGATGAATCCACCTTGTCGGAATCGCATAAGAGCGAGTGTCGTGGAGTCCACGAGGTCGTCGTGCGTCCCCGCTGGGAAGTCGTTGCATTCTTCAACCACTTCATGCGCCCACCTCCTATCAGGTGCCCATACAATACCAGACGAGAAAAGGTCGGTAACACTATTTACACGGGATATCTTGTCCTGACCCTTACCGGGGGTGAACTCAGATATGGGCAGGCCCATGCGGCGCAGCTCCTGATAGAGCGCAGCTCCGTTAGACTTTTTCTCCACAATGAAGCTATCCGGTTGCCACTCCTTGTACTCCTCCAGCACCATCGCCTTGAGGTCGGGGAACTCCAGCCGCTGTTTGATGGAATTTAGGAGGATAATGTTGTAATTCTTTGTTTCTTCATTAAAAAACACGCCCCATACGGTCAGGGCGTTGAAGTCTGCACGGTTGTTTGACTCTTGGGCGGCGTCGAGCGCCATGATGGTGAACTCGCAGGAGGGGGGCTTATCCTCCTCCCAGACATTCCACCACTCTCTTTTAATGAGTGCGCCTTCCTCGGACACGGGGTCTTGCATGTACTGGGCGTTCCAGTACCGGACGTCCATGCTGGCCTTCTTAGACAGCATGTCCTCAATCGTCCAAAACTCAGGCCACAGGGGCTTGTCATTAATGATGGCGGGGAACTCGACCACTTCCCACGGGTCGGCGTCCTCGTTCTTGGTCATGTGGTCTACGATTTTCCCCGTCAAGTCCATCTTAGACCAACGGGTCATCACCACAATGATTGCGCCTCCCGGCATCAATCGCTGGATAGGGCCGGACTGAAACCACTCCCAAGCTGGTTCAAACACTTCGGCTCGGAGTTGTTTGGCTTCCTGCTCAGAGTGCGGGTCATCGATGATAAAGAGGTCAGCACCACGCCCAGCCAAAGCACCACCAACACCAATAGCAAAATACTCACCGTTAAAGTTAGTACCCCAGCGCGAGGCCGATTTGCTGTCTGCTTGGAGTTCAACCTGCGGAAAAATGTCACGATAAGCCTCCGAACCAACCAAATTACGTACACGACGCCCAAATTGCACCGCCAAATCGGCGGTGTGGGAGGACATAATGACCTTTTTCTGGGGGAATTTACCCAGAAACCACGCGGGGGCAAGGTAAGAAATCAGCTCAGACTTACCGTGGCGGGGGGCAATATTGACGATTACGCGCTTCTTTTTGCCCTCTGCTATCTCTTCAAAGATTCTAGCGAGCTTCCGGTGGTGTGGGCCGACGATATAACCGGGATATACGTGGTCAATGAAGTCTAGGAAGCTGTCTCGACCCGCTTGTTGCGTATATTTCGTCTGATATTGTTTCAAAAGCTCTGCTACACGCCGTTTTTCCTTGTCCGGCATGGTCGGCAGGGCATTTTTCAGTTTCTGAATGTCAGAAACTGACAATTTTTGTCCAATAGTAGTCACTCAGCCACCGAAATCGTGGGTTTGACCTCTACGAACTTGGTTTCCAGCACATTGAGGGTATCCAAAAGTTCCCTTTCGACTTCCTCAATGGGTTTAACTTGTATGGTCATCTCGGTACGCTTCTTAAAAGCATCCACACCATCGACTTCACCGAGTTTTCCTAGCGCAGCGATGCGGGTTTTGCTGTCTGGGGCGTTCTCGGCCTCAAAAACCAGCTTGTTGACCACGTACATCTTCAGGTCGGACAGGTCATCGACTATCTGCACGTTCATTTGAGCGACCATTCCAGCCAGATAGGCGATGGTCTCATTGGGATAGACGGCGAAGTCAGGGCGGGTCTTAGGGTCTTCCACCATTTTTCGAGCCAATAAGGTCGCCGCGTGCGCGTCTTGGTCATTTGGCGAAATAGGAATGCCTGTCAGGTCTGACAACAGCTTAATCGTACGCGCACGCATCTCTAGCTCTTCCGTAGGCGTTAGCTCTGGGAAGGCTTCTAGGGCGTTGGCGGGCAGGGGGATGTTCTCTTCAATCTCAGGAAAATGCATCAGGCACGCTCTTGCTCTGAATGTGGATGGAATGTACCTGTATGGAACCAAACATGCAAATCCACAAAGTCCAAAAAGTTGCACCGGATTAAATTCGGACATTTTGGACATTTTGTTGTATGGAACAAGTATTGGTGATGTAGGAGTCCCAAGGTAAGGAATCCCTAATAGGAGTCCCAAGTAGTAAAAAGGTGGTATAGGAGTCCCGAGTTTTGAAAAGTGCAGAGTTATAGGAGCGGATTAGTGTGTATAGGACGGCGAGCAGGAGGTAAGCCTTTTTTGGGGGGTGGCCCCCCGGTGGGGGTCGAGATGCCAGTGACGGGTCGCCTCGCTGCTATCACCACCTGGTGGTAGCAGCACTGGCATCTTGTCGCGAACGTGGTATACTAGATTCTCACTACCTAGAGGACTAACAGATGAACACCACATATCTGCCCCGCATTGCCAAAGTAGAAACCGAAACCAAGCGCTTCGAGGACATCGGGTGCTTGAGAGCCTTTGTTGTACATACCGTCACGGTAACGGATGAGGACGGTAGCACCCACGCTATTGAATTCATGACCCACGACCTGAGCCTGTTTCCCACTGATAACGTGTCGAAGTTTTGACGCCAGTGACGGGTCGCCTCGCTGCTATCACCACCGGGTGGTAGCAGCACTGGCATCAGGTCGCGAGCGGGTGTAAAATATTTTTGTTCCACGTGGAACTAATCTAAACCACCGTTGTATACCCTTTGTAGACAACAATTGGAGATGCTGAAATGTACATCGACAAAGTAGAAAGCAGCGAAGACTACGCACGGAAGCAGCACTACGTGACATTGCACGTATCGACCGAAGTAACGTGCGACCTGACCAAGATTGCCGACACGGTCGGCGCTGCGCCCCTTGTCCGCGCCGCTATGCGCGAAGACTGGCGGGACGCCTTCGAAGCCTTCCAGACGGCTATCGAAGCCGAAGGCGAAGCCATGATTGAAATGGGCGGCGAATGGGCCTGCCGCAAGCGGGACGCACGGGAAACCATTAAGGCCATCGAAGACGCAATGCGCGGTATGCGCGAATACTGGGAAGCCTTTGATAAGGGCGAATAGACACCAGTGACGGGTCGCCTCGCTGCTGTTCACAAAAGTTCCAGCGGCGACCCGTCACTGGTCTCGTGCGGGTGTGCGCGTGCGTCTATCGATAACGCTGCGACGATAGAAAATATCAATTAGCACCACCACTACACCACCTGTACACTTCTACCTGTAGCAAGTCGCTACGCAACGCGAGAGAAGTCATGGCGTTTGTAGTTTTCAATAACGTGTGTGATATCCGTCTCAAGGCTGTCATGCACGATTCGTCCTTCACCCCGACGGGTGATTACGAGTCCATCATCGTCACCCTGCTCGACGACAAGGGCGACGAAGTCGCCTGCGTCCACGTGAACCCGACCTACGGGAAGAGCGAGATGAAAGTGGACTGGGAGTCCACCATCGATATGCGCCGCACGAAGGAAGAGACGGAAGCCCTCGCCTACGTCCCACCATTCTGAGCCATGAATAACGCGGCATCGATTGGGCTACTAGGCGTAGCCCTTATGTTCCTCGGTCTGTTCATGGCGACTGATGCGGGGCTGTTCATGTTTTGTATGGGGCTGCTTGCCCTCTACGCCGGAATGCAAAAGGT
>JAUKPS010017190.1:0-10649 GCA_032273165.1 Chlorellidium tetrabotrys | reverse complement strand
GTGCCCGAGTTGCGTGCGTCGACCTCTATCTCAGTATCTGCCGGCAGGAACCGCATTCCGCGACCGGTGACAGTGACAGTTTCTTCGTCGACCCGTTCGACCGTCGCGCCAAGGGCGATGATCGCTTCGAGCGTCGCCAGGATCTCCTCGGTCTGCCGGTCGCTATCGAGTCGAGCCGCGTCGCCGGAGGCGAGTGCACGCCACGCCTCGGCTCCCTCGCCCATGAGGAACACGGGAGAGGCCGCATGGACCGGTACGACGACGAGCTCGAAACCCTGCTCCTCGAGCTCGGTCCCGTGGAGGTCCAGAGCTCCGAACGCGACAGCTGTCCAACTCGGCATTCGCCAATTCTGTCAGCTGGATCGCTCGATCGCGCGATGTACGTCGCCTACTCGCAGGTCGGTTCGTCGATCGTGACCGGAGTCTCGCGCACCATCGGCGTGTGATGGACCGTGGTCGGCGCGAAGTCGGCAGAGGTGCTCCCCTCCGCGCCGGACATCGTGACCTGCAGCGTCGCCGTCGAGGAGGGAGGAAGGACGACGTTCAGCCGTACTGCGTCACGTCCGAGATGGGTCGTGTGCGCGACGGCATCGTAGGCCTTGCCGTTCAGAGTCCATCCCTGGATCGTGGCGCCGACGGGCGTGTAGACGATGAAGTCGGTCCCGATGTCGCCAGGCGTGAAGTACGGCCCCGTGATGTATCGAGGAAGCTCGAGAGCAGCGTCGCGAGTGATGTGATTCTCCAGTGTCACCGTCGTGGTCCAGGTCGGGACGGCCCCGGCGCACTGGTCCGCCTTCACATCCACGGCGGCATCGACGTAGTAGTCCATCTTCGAGCCCGTGGTGTCGTTGAAGAACACGCCGACGGCGCTCTCGGTGTCGTTCGTCGTCGGCAGGCGCCCGGAGAGCGGGGACTCGCCGAGCAGCGCGGCCTCGTCCTCGTCGGCGCTCCACAGCTTGAGGCGGCCTTCGTCAGTCGCCTTGGTCAGTGCCGCCACCATCGGAAGCGGTTGGATGTTGCCGCCCGTGAGGGCGCTGAACACCGAGAGCGAGACGGCGGAGAAGAATCGGTTGGAGTCCACCCCATCCGGGTACTTAAAGTACGCCTCGTTGAGGAGCATCGCGGCGGCGTTCTCGCTCGTGAGCACATCGCTCGTCGGCAGGGTGACCGGCCCGGTCGCATTCAGCATGTAAGAGAGGCCGATCGGGTCGATCGAGATCACACCATCGATCTGATCGTCGTGCAGCGTCGACCACCAGCCCTTCGCGAGCGCGGCGCTCGTGGGGAAGTCCGGTGTCGCTGTCAGGTTGGCGACCCAGCGCGCGATGATGTCGGAGTAAAGAGCCTCGGTCTCGGCGTCTATGGCGACCACGGGCTCGGGGATGTCGAAGTCGAACTCCGTTGCGGCGGCCTCGTCGATGATCGACAGTGCACCGTTGTCGACGCGCAGGAGAACGAAAGATCCAGGCCCACCGCCACTCGCTCTGACTTCGGCGTTGCCCTGGAACATGACGAGATAGTTGCGCGGCCCGGACGCCCCGAGCGCGTCCGGGAGCAATGCCACGACTTCGCTGGCGGGCTCGGCCACCGTTCGGATCTCCGTGAGCGCCGCATCGACCTGTTCCACGCCGGAGCGGACCTCGGCCAGCAGCGCATCCTCGTCGAGGGACGACAGGCGTTCGTCCGCCGCATCGGTTCCCGTGACGATCTGGTCAAGCAGGCCCGAGAGCGACTGGAGCGCCGCGACATCCATCTTCCCGCCGGCGGGTGCGAGCGCGGCCACGCTGACGCCGCTCGCCGGAACGAGCACATCGTCGGCAAGTGAGACGGCGACGTCGGCGACGGTGCTCACTGCCCGGAGATTCTCGAACGGGGGCAGGGGAATCGACTCGAAGAATTCCCACACCTTTCCTGACGCAGATGTCTGCGCTGCGGCTGCCTCTGCTTGGAACGCCCCGGCGGCCGCGGCGGCGGCTTCGGAGTCCGAGGCGAGCATCGCCGTCTTCACCTCGGCGACGTGAGGCATGGCCGCGAGCAGGTGCGATCGAGCCTGCGTCGCCTGCGAGTAGATCCGGTTGCCCGCCCACACCGCGGCCACAGCCAGCGCGACGAGGAGCACGCACACGATCGTCACCCAGAGCCTTACGCGACGTCGGCGTCGAGGGCGGGGCGATTCGGGGTCGGCGGCAGCGGTCGTCGGGGCGTCGGGGGAAGACGCGCGCAGAGCACGCTGCTCCCGCCGCGTCGCAGGCGGAAGGCTGGGATCAGTCACTCTGCGATTCAACCATGTCAGCCTGCGAACCCCCGCCGGCGTCCCCCGCGGCCACCTCGACGCGCGTCATCCCCGCAGCCGTAGCGCCACCGCCCTGACCGCAGGGAACTGCAGGGCCAGCTGCTTGACCGAGGGGCGGGAGAGGGCGACGTACGGCGTGAGCGCGAAATCCCAGGACGACTTCGCGCGGGCGACGGGCGCAATGTCCGCACCGTCGCGTGTCTCGAGGATCGCGCGCAGTGCAGGTGCGTACGCCACAATGAAGATGTGAGACTCGGCCGATTTCGCTTAGGGAGCGCATCCAGGGGCGTATTGGCGATCACGTCGGGGACGCTCGTCGGCCAAGTCGTCGTAGCGGCGGCGACTCCTTTCCTCTCACGGATGTACCCACCCGAGGCGTTCGGCGCTTTTTCGGCCATCTTGGCCATCGCAAGCGCGATCGGACCCGCTGCGGCGTTCAAGTTCGACTCGGCGTTACTTCTGCCGAAAACGGACGCCGACGCGAAGAACCTTCTGGGTTTGGCCCTTGCGGCGACTGCGGTCACTTCGACGATCACAGGCGCGGTTCTCGCTGTCCTCGGACCGCTGCTGTTCCAGGAGATTTGGGAAGCCCTTCCGTTCGCTCCGCTGTGGATCGCGGCGCTCGTCCTCGCGACCGGCACGTTCACCAGTCTGGTGCAGGCCACACTCCGCTCGAAGAGCTACGGGTTGCTGGGGTGGCGCTCCGCCATTCAGTCGATAGGAACAACGATCGCGCAGCTCGGGGTCGGCATGTTCTATGCGACGGCTGGAGGGCTGCTGGGCGGCGCTCTCTTCGGACGGCTACTCGGCTTCGGAGCATTGACCCGATCGCTCCGGCCAATCCTGAAGGCGCGAGGTGGGAGTAAGCCGACCTCACTCATTCGCGAGTACTGGCGTAGCCCAGTGATACTCGCCCCATCGTCCTTGCTCAATGCGCTCGGCTCTCAACTTCCACTTGTCCTCGTCGCGGCTTGGTTCGGGGCCGACATGGCGGGGCAGCTCGGCATGGCACAGCGGCTGGTGTTCCTGCCCGCGGCACTGATCGGGGCTGCCTTGGCTCAGGTCTTCGGCGCCGAGATCGCACAGCGATTGCGCGAGCAGGCAGGCTCGTCCCGCGGGCTGTATCTGAAGGCCACGTGGCAGATCGGGCTCGTCGCTGTTCCGATGTGCGCTGCCATTCTGCTCGCGTCTCCCTTCGTTCTACCCTGGATTCTCGGACCAGAGTGGGAGCAAAGCGGATACCTAGCCCAGGCGATGGCCCTGTCGGCGAGCGTCGGGCTCGTCGTCTCACCGCTTAGCCAGGTGTACCTCGTGCATCAGTCGCCGGCGTCCCTCGTCATGGACTCGTCTCGGGTTGCGCTCATCTTCGGGGCGGGTTTGATTGCGTTGAACCTGCAACTGTCAGCTGTGGCAACGGTCTGGGTGCTGTACGCCGCGCAAGTCGTCAACTACATAGCCACTTGGATCTACGGCCTCAGGATCGTAAGTCGCCCTACCGATCCGTTACTCGACACAGCCTCGCGCAGCTAGAGAGACGCCGGATTCACACCAAGCGACATGATCGGTCTCCGCTGCGCGATTGATTCGGTCACGCCGACACGTCGAGCGTGGTCAGCGATACAACCGCGGAAGAGCCGCGCTCTCCGCACGGTCTTGCTCGCGCCGTTGCCGCTTCGAGATTTGCTCATAGTCCCTCGGCATCACTGCCAGAAGCACGATGGCGGCGACAAGACCATGGGACAACATCGCAGTGAGGATCGACGTGTTGGAAAGAGCGACAGTTGGCATTGTCATGACGACCCCAACGACGCCAAGCGGCAGGCCGACAGCAACCTGATCGAGAATGCGAAGGTATATCAGCAGAACCGCACCGGCACCGATCATGCCGATCCAGCCGAAGTTGGCGAATCCATCCGCGAACATGTTGGCGTTCGCCGCCATCGTGGGAAGGCCGGCCATCCATTGACCGATCACGTATGGGGGCGTGAGCTCATACGGGTAGTCGACAAAAGGCCGCAGGATTGAGTGCCCGAGATGAACCTGCGGATTGGTGCTGAAGAACTCCGCATACACGGAGGTGAAAACTCCCGGCGTGATGAGGAACCGCCTCGACAGGAGGGAGGTCATCACTAGGGAGTGCAGGAGCTGATCGATCACTGCCGAAATGAGAATCAGACCTGCCGCGCCCCAGACGAGCGTCAGACCCTCCGCCTTCCGCTTCTTCCGGCGCATGACGAATGCGACGATGAACCACGCAGGCACCGCGAACAACATCCCCTTGAAACCGGTCGTGGAATACAGGATCAGCTGCCCAAGCAGACCGGCCGCGGTCCACATCGGGGCCCTTTTGAACAGGCCCCGGGCGACCATGAGCGGGTTCACGATATTGGCCTGGTTGAAGACCAGATAGCTGAGGATCCCGATGCCCTCAAGGTTGCCGGCATATTCCTCGCGTACGTCGTACACATCGAGGAAGCTGAGAATTCGGAGGCTGATGCCCTGCGTGAATGCCAGAAGACCGTATGTGACTAGCGAGATGAGGATCAGGATGATCCAGATGGACGTGGGGGAAACAGCCCAGATTCGCGGCTTCACTTTGCCACGTACACCCCAGGCGACGCCCACGAATATCAGGGCCACTGCGCCTGCCAGGACGAGCGCCTCGTCGTCGGTACGGTACGTCGTATACGGGGCGATCAAGATTGTCGGAGCGACCGTGACGACGAAGAGCAGCCAAAGCACTATCGACGATGCCCTGTCGAGACGGCGTGGAAGCGAGAGTGCTACGGCGATGGCGATCACAACCGCGACGCTGAACGCAGCCGTCGTCGGCTCCCTGTACCGATACCCGAGATAGCTGAACGTCGGCGAGATCAGATCCGCGTAAACCCAGTGAAGAAGGAGAGCGAAGACGACGACGCCAGCGGGGAGCACGAAGAACTCGCGGACCGGAAAGTTCGTCCGGGCGTCATTCGCACGGCGACCAGAAGCCGATCTCTCATGAGCTTGTTCCACAGGCCTAGAGCCTACCCACTAATCGGCAGCCGACCGGTTCGATCACACTTACGCAGCATTTCGACATGCCAGACAGCCCTAACCTGCACTGAGGCCGACCAGCGACGCGACGGCAGCCGGATCCGGGTATGTGATCAGCACAGCCTCGCGTCGGCCGTAGAAGACGAACTGGCTGCCCGCCGCGACGGCACTGGCACCCGCGCCGAGCGCATCGGCAAAGTGGTGGATGCCGTCGGCACCGCCGAGTGCGATCACAGGAACGCGCACCGCGGACGAGACAGCACGGATGGCGTCCAGGTCGTATCCCCCGCGCGTCCCCTCCCTGTCCGTTGCCGAGATGAGGATCTCCCCCACGCCCATCGAAACCGCGCGCCGTGCCATGACATCGGCCTTCTCCACCTCGTTCTGTGTTCCGGAAGCGCTCGTCGTCACGAGTGCGCCATCGGCGCCGCGCCGCACGTCGATGCTCGCCACGACGCTCTGGGATCCGAGTTCCGCCGCCATCATCTCCACGGCCGCCGGTTCGGTGAACAGGGCGGAGTTGACGATCACCTTCTCTATCCCGAGGTTGACCACGCGTCGCGCCTGGCCGACGGAGCGCAGGCCGCCGCCGTATGCCACCGGCATGAAAGCCTCGGAAGCGATATCGGCGAGGACCTCGTACGCCGGATCGCGATGCGATCGGCTGGCTGCGATGTCCACGACCACGAGTTCGTCGACCTGCTTCTCGTTGAAGATCTTCACCGCGTTGATGGGATCGCCGAGATAACGCGGGCTCCGGTACTGCCGTGTCTTGACCAGCCAGCCGCCCTCATCGATCTGGAGGACGGGGATCACTCGCGGGCCGATCACGAGCGCGCCCACTGGTCGAGCATCTGCATGCCGAAGGCGTGGCTCTTCTCCGGATGGAACTGAGCCCCGGTGATGTTCTCGCGCTGCACCATCGAGGTGAACTCTCCTCCGTAGTCGCTCCGCGCGAGCTCATCGCGCTCGTCAGAAACGACGACGCGGTAGCTGTGCACGAAGTAGAAGCGATGATTCGTCGGGAGTGCCTCGACGATCGCGGCCGGCTTGCACACGATCAACTGGTTCCAGCCCATGTGTGGCACACGGATCCCGCGCGAGTCGTCGAAGCGCACGCTGCCCCCGGGGATGAGCCCCAACCCAGCCGACGTGCCTTCCTCGCTCGAGTCGAGGAGCAGCTGCATCCCGAGGCAGATTCCGAGGAGCGGACGGCCGGTGCGGGCGAACTCGTGGATCGCGACGTCGAAGCCACCAGAGCGCAGCTTGTCGGTTGCGGTGTCGAAGGCACCGACACCCGGCAGCAGCAGCCGCTCGGCGCTCGCGATCCGTTCGGGGTCTGCGGAGAGCTCGGCCTCCTGCCCGATCCGGCGGGACATGTTGATGAGGGAGCCGATGTTCCCCACCCCGTAGTCGACGATCGTGATCATCCGTGCTCGTCTCCCTTGTTCGTGACGCATCGGCCAAGCAGTTCATCCAGTCGCTCGGCGAGTGCCCGATAGTCGTAGTTGGCGACGACGTGCGCGCGCGCATTCGCCGCCCATCTCGCCCGATCGTCAGCCGCAGTCGGCGACGCCATTCGGATCATCGCCGCTCCGAGTCCCGCCGCGTCGTCAGCAGGGACGACGATGCCGGCGTCGGCCTCGGCGACCACGTTGTTCCTAGCGCTGCTCGCCACGAGGATGGGGCGTGCGGCGGCCGCGTAGTCGAAGATCTTGTTCATGCTCACCCCGAAGCGGTAGACGTCGAGGTCGAGGATGTTGATGACCATAGCGTCCGCCCGTCCGACCAGGGAGGGAACCCGGTCCTTCGGAACCGGCGGCTCGAAGGCGATCCGATCGCCGTGGGAGGAACCGGCGGCACGGTCCTGGATAGCTGGCAGCTCGGCGCCGTTCCCGACGACGACCAGCCGCAGCCTCGGCTCGGAGGCAGCCGCGGAGAGGAAGCCCTCGACGATCGCTCGGAGACCGTTCGCCCTGCCGACGGATCCGAGGTACATGAAGACGAAGTCGTCCCCGCCGGTCGGCAGCGCACCGTCGAAGTCGTCGGCGTCCGTGCCGTTCGAGATCCAGACCACCTTCTCCTTCGGCACCCCCTGCGAAACCAGGTACTCGGAGGCGAATGGCAGCAGCGTGATGATGGCTTCGGCACGGTCGCAGAGCAGGCGCTCCAACTTCCGTAGTATCCAGGTCAGCGGCCCCCGCGGCGGCAGCTTGCCCATGTCGATGAGCGTCTGCGGCCACAGGTCACGGATCTCGAACACGAACGGAACCCCAGCCCGACGAGCCAGGACCGAAGCCGCCCATGCCGCGAGCGGATGCACGGTGCTGCCGATCACCACGTCCGGACGAGGGAGATCCCGGACGTTCGATCGGCGCAGAAGCGCCGCGGTGAAGGCCGCCATGTTCCGGAGCCGACCCAGCCCCCCGCTGTACTCCGGCGTTCGGAGGAATCGGAATCGCACGCCGTCGCGCGTGCGGTCACTCGCCCGTGCGTCCGCGAGTCCGGTCCGACGACGCCCGGAGGGGTGCTCGGTGCTGGCGGCGAGGAGGACCACGGTCCAACCGCGCTCGACGAGTCCGCGTGCCAGCGAGAAATGCCGCGACCCGGATGCAGTCTCCTGCGGGTCGGTCGCATAGTGGTTGACGACCCAGACGGTCTTCATGCCGTCCCTCCCACTCGTCGGTACTCGTTGAGCATGCGCATCGATTCGGTCTGCCACTCCGGGAGCTCGACAGCGGCGATCGCCCGGCGCCCCGCCTCGACGTCCGTGTCGTCGAGCGACGACATGGCCTGGACCAGAGACGTCACATCCGCTCCGATCTTCCAGGACGCCGCCTCCGTTCCGAGCAGACGGTCGACCTCCACGAGATCCGTATAGAAGAACGGAATCCCGGCCATGGAGTACTCGAGCGCCTTGTTGGGCAGGGACAGGGCGTAGGAAAGGCAGGTCGCTTCGATCAGGCAGAGGCCGATGTCCCCTCCCGCGACCGTGTCGACGACCTCATCCGCCGGCACGGCTCCGAGGAGGTGGACGTTCGCGTGCTGCTCCGCGGCGGTCCGCACCAGGCTCTCCAGCGTTCCCGCTCCGATGAACACGACGTGATCCCCGGCGGACTGTCGCGCGGCGAACGCCTCGAGGATCTCGGTCACATGCCGATGGGCCACGATGTTCCCGACGTGCACATAGACCCGGCTGTCGGCGGGGATGTCGAACCGCCGACGCAGGTCGACGGCCCGTGGATCCCCACCGCGGGAGGGCGCGTTGCGCACGCTGGTCACGCGCACTCCGGGATACGCGGCGCGATACCAGTCCGCGATCGACTCGTTGACGACGAGCACCGCGTCGCACCGGCGCACGTAGTACCTCTCGATCACCCGGAAGAGCTTGCCCTGGATGCCTCTCGACGTCGAGGTCTCCGTCTCGAGCTCATGGGTGTCGTAGATCAGGGCCGCCCGATGACGACGCGCGATCGCATGACAGACCGGCAGCACGGCTACGGAATGCGCGTTGACGACACGCACCGGGCGCGTGCGCCACCGGCGGTAGACCGCCATAGACCAGGCGATCTGCTCCCGGATGCGTCCCACTATCGAGCGCGGCCTCTCGTTCGCGACGGACCCGACACGTTCGATCGACCGGTCGTCATCGAGTCGCTCAATGTCCGGGAGTCCGGCAGCCCGCTGGCCGGTGACGACGACCTCCGCGAACAGGCCTGCCTCCGCCACCGCCTTCGTCTCCCGGAAGATGCGACTTTCGTTGACGATGGGCGCGGGATAGATGTGGACGTTCACGCTCTCGGTCATCGCGGGTAGAGCCCCAGCTTCCGCAGCCGGTTGACCATCCCGCGGAGGAACTGCACAAAGCCGTAGGAGTTCCGGTAGGCGCGGTAACTCGACGCCGGTCGGTCGACGATCTCGACGAGCTGCTCAGGCGTCAGCGACAGTTTCTTGAGCAGCAGGATCTCGTCCTCGGCCCGCAGACGCTCGCTGTAGTCACTCTCGGCCACGGCCGCCAGCGCGCCGTCCCGCGAGATCTGTCCCGAGTTGATCAGGTCGGAGTAGTGGCCGCGGCGCTTGTCGATGCCGAACTTCTTCGGAAGATAGAACCCCTGCACCCAGCGCGTGAAGATCGATTCGTAGTGCTTCCCCTCGTAGGGGACCCAGCCGAGCTGCTCGACGAGCTCCTCCATCGCCTTCGACTTGTCGTACTCGAGGTAGTTGAGGATGGAGACGATCCGCACGCGTCGGACGAACGTTGTCCAGGCGAGAGTCACGAAGCCGAAATGCGGGTACGTCCGCAACGGCACCCGGCCGAATCGGCGGTGCACGTCATTGAGGTAGCGCCAGTCCGAGTGTCCGTACGACCACGAGGGCACGCTTATCGACTCGGTGGCGAAGTTCATCCCGGAGATGATGAACCGCACGCCGTGTTCACGGGCGACCTTCCAGAGCGTCGCCTGGATCGCGTGGTCGCTCGGGATATCCGCATCCGGCGTCGACGCCAGCAGGAACGAGCGCTGGAGGTCGTAGAACTCGTCGAGCCGCAGCACCTCGGTGTGGAGGTCGATGTCGAGGGTCCGCAGGAGACGTTCGATGTTGAGGACGGCGAGGGCGGAGTTCCAGCCGTTGTCGACGTGGACCGCGAGCGGACGGAGTCCGAGTCGCTTCACCTGCAGCGCCACGTAGGAGCTGTCCACTCCCCCGCTCACGCCGATGATGCAGTCGTACTCCCGCCCCTTCCCGGCACGGGAAATCGACTCGACGACCTGTGCGAGCTTCGCCGGGCGCTGCTCGACGGGGACGACACGGGACTCCAGCAGCGCGTCGTACCGGAGGCAGTGGTTGCACACGCCGTCGACGAGGACCAGGTCCGGGTCGACGGCGGAGTTCATGATGCAGCGTGTGCACTCTCGAACTGTCATCGAGCAGGCACCCCTTTCACGGTCGTTCCTGGTGCGACGCCGCGAGTCACGCACGCCGCAGCCCCCACGGTTGCCTCTGCGCCGACGGTGAGTCCTTGCAGCACGACGGATGCCGCCCCGAGGAGCGCCCCGCTCTCCACGACGACGTTGCCCGAGACGATTGCTCCCGGGTTCACCGAAACGAAGTCGGCCAGCGTCGCGTCATGCCCGATGATGCTCGCGGGGTTCAGGTGCACGTGGCCGCCGATAGACACATTGGTGGAGACCTGCACACCGGAGGTGATGACGACACCATCTCCGATACGCGCTTGCGATCCGACGACGGCGCGGGGATGGATGAGGGTGACCGCGCGCAGTCCCGCGTCGGACAAGCGTCGCGCGACAGCCTCTCGCAC
>JAUKPS010017079.1:0-10651 GCA_032273165.1 Chlorellidium tetrabotrys | reverse complement strand
TAGTCTCAGTTCGTCAACTGGATATGCAATACTAGTATATCCTAGTGGATTTGCTTTTACCTTACAAACAATAACTTTCATACCGTCAACAATTTGTTGACTGTATTTGTCACCGTTCATACGCTTTAAAGTATTCCAATTAATAGATGCTCGAACATGCCCTGGCATATTTGCTCTACCTTTCTTTTCTTCTTCTGCTTGATATGCGGCAATGTTATTAGCACGTTTTGGGCTACCTTTTTCCCATCCCGGTCTAGTTTTAAACTCAGTTCGAAATTCGCTAATGCGTTCTAGAATTTCTTTTTCCTGGGCACCATTGAGTACATCTGTCAGAATTTCTTCTAGAAACTTCTGCATAAATTCCGGAGTATCACTGCGCTTCAAATCCAGACCCATGGCTTTGATTTTACCTGGTTTTCCGTCTATATCTGTACGTTTCCCATCTTTATCATAATACAATACAGCATATCGTTTCTTGGTAATAAACAATCCTTTAGCAGCCACAATCTCACGTCCTGCCTTAATAACATCCCCTCTTGATTTAGGACAATGGAAATTATCAAGCATCATCTGCGGAAACGTTGCATTAACGTTATCGGCAATTGTATCGTACAATTGAATAACAATATCTTTGTCCCAAGGAATCAGTTTCTTCTGGATATCAATTTTTAATGTATTGTATGCTGAGAAATAACAAGAGTCAGTATCACCATAGATAATACTTTTACCAACGTGATCGAAATCACCTGTAATCATTTCGTTGACTTTTCCTGCCATGTACCTGGCAATCTGTCGACCAGTTAGTGTTGTACTTTGACCGATACGCTTGTCAAAGAATCTACAACCTGGGTTTAGAATAGCGCCATACAAACTATTTAGATTAATTTTCTTAACTAGTTGACGCTTATCCCAATACTCTTCTTCGATTTTATTACCACTATCAATTGCAACCTTAAGTTTTTTCTGCATATCCTTACGCTCAGAATACCAACGTTTTAACAATCCGGGAATAATTCCCTCATTCTCATATGTAAAGATTGTTCCATTGGCACTAATCATCCAAGGTTGATTACTTTCAAAAATTAATCTATATGCTTCGGCAGCACTTAGTACATCATTCTCACCGTTTTCCCAATCAATGATAATTTCAAAAGCCTTGTCTCGCCTCATTACTGCTTCATATTCTAAACTACCAAACATGCCTTCCCATGCTGACGCAAATGATTTTTTATGTACAAGGATTTGTTCTTGAATGAATTGGTCTGTTTTTTCTTGGCGCAACTGTCCTATGATAGTTTCTGGACCCATGTTTAACGCACGAATTGCACTAGGGTATAGACTGTTAATGTCCATTGAACCAATCCAGTCATGTAATCCTTTCTTAGGATATGCAACATAGGCACCAGCGGCTTGATTATTTGCATCTTCGTCACGATGTGGCCTGCTTGGAACAATTAATCCTCTATGATGGGCTTCATTAACAATTGCTTGTTCTGTTACAGCCACCGCGCCCATGGTAGTCTGTAACAATACAGTACATTCATGTGCCAACGTATTAGCAAGGTCGATAAATTTTAATTTTTTATCTAACTTGTCTAACAATGCAGTATCTTGCCTGTTGTACTCGATAAATGTTTTAAAATCTTTGTTATATAATTGATCAAGTGTGCCTTCATAGACTGTCTTTGATTCTCCAATTTCCATTTCGCCAATAGCATCTAGTCTATAAGAATGTCGTTCTTCGTATGTGTACTTGCGATACAATTCAAGACTGTCTAAGTGAACACGCCCAACTAAATCATATGTAACTGCTTCTTTCCCGTATTTTTCATATTCTCGTTTCTTTGGAAATTGATCCCATAGACAGAATCTACGAGTGTCTTCCTTGCTTAACACTTTAGTGACTCGATTTACAGTATACGGAATATCAAACCCCTCACTGTTCCAGCCACTAAGAATATCTGCATCTTGAATAATATCTAAGAATGCATCTAACATTTCTCCTTCGGTTTCGAATAGATATGTGTTAGGAAAGTCTTTGACTTGCTCAGTGGCTTCCTCCATGGTTAATGTTTTAGGGGGTACAGCAAAGCACACTAGTGTATCTAACCATTGCAAATGAACTGAGATTGCAGTAATGGGCATGAAGGCATTTTCAGGTGTACTATAACCCCGCTCAGGATCAAAGTCCACCTCAATGTCGAAAAACGCTACATTTAGTTTTGGTGCATCTATACCTAGATAGTTATCTTCAAGGCATCGGAATACAGGTTTAATGTCACTCTCATAAAGTTTACGATCGCTATGGATTCTAATTTCTTTTTGAAAGTCTTTGTTATTTCTGCAAGTTACTTTGCTAAGATTTTCACCGTGGATTGATTTGTACTTACCTTTTGGGTCTAGGTAATAAAAGATGTACTTAGCAGGATACTCTTGATAGAGTCTGCCTTTTTTTGGATCTCGTTCGACAACCTTAATGATGTCTTTTTCTTTGTCCCATATTGAATCAACATATGACATATTTTTCTCCTTTATGTGATTTGTGGCTCACACATACCAACTTGATCATTTCTGGCTGATCGTACCATTCTCTTAATTACTTATCATTCTTATTAAACCGATACTATCGATAGTGGTCAACAGTAGATAGTTAGCCAGCATGCCAAAAGATTTCCTAGTCCAAGAAGCCCAAGCATACATAGCACAGCCAGTGATCCAAATAGGATACAAAGTAAGAAGCGGAGGACTAGGGACTGTGACCGCCATAGTAATACTGCAACCAATGCTAATAGCCCAAGCAAGCAACTCAACAATAAAGCGAACCCTGTGAGACTTAAAGTCATCTTTGATCCAATCTATTGTAGGTTTGAAGATTGAATCATTCATCAATCTTCTTTGCGGAAACTATGACCACTAATGTCAACAATAGTTTCGAGATCGTCAAACTCACGGAATACTTGATCCCATGTATCTTTCTGTGCAATCTTAATTGCTTTTTTAATTACACTAGGTTTTACTTCTAGTTCTTCTGCTACTGCTTTGATTGTTTCGTTAAGGCCTTCTGTGAGATCTTGAATCTCCTGCATGACTGTCATGCCCTCGGCTACGATTTGTTTAATTTTGGCCTGTTCAGGCGCTCCAAATGCTTTACCCATAAAAAATCTCCTTGTAAGTAAGTATATACTAGACAAGGAGAAGTGTCAAGGTTTATTTTTGTGGCCAAGCACACATCTTGCCATTCTTAATCAATTTTGATATGACAGAATTAAGATGTCGTTGTTTATTTTTTTCCGGGCTTAATGAGAATATACCTGTGCGATTTTCTTTAGCATATTGACCACCTTTCTTGCCGCCTATCTTACCAGCAGCAGATGCGTGTCCTGCTTTAAATCCTAATCCTAACTCCGCTGCTCTTTTTCCGCCGTCTGCTGATATTTTAATTTTTTCTTCTTTAGATAAACCATGTATTCCTAATTTTTGTTCAAAATTCTTCTTTCCTGATTTTTTTCCATTTTCTGAATACATTTTTTGTGCAAGTTCAGGATTGTTCTTTGCCCATACCGTTAAACCTACACCATTATTCATATTTTGAATTGCAGATTTTCTGCCATTTTCTTTGGCCATTTGCGACCAGTCTTCTGGTTTAATTTTCATTCTGCGACCAATAAGGTACGCAGCGTAATAATCTTTTTGTAATTTATGTATAGAGTAATGTTCTTCTAATGTTACTGGTAGAAGATTGGAAATATCATTATTGTTATGATTTCCGTCTATATGATGAATATCTATGCCTTCTAATAGACTGCATTCATAATGTGTTTCGTAAATTTTTCTGTAATCTTTCATAGTGCTTGTATGTTCCCACCAAGTATTTATGTCTAATTACAATCTTTCGTTAATTAAATTCCAGTTAATTATTTTCCAATGGTTAGTTAAATAACCTTTTTTGTCTGCTTGGTAATCATACATTGCGTGTTCCCACCAATCTATCAGCAGTATGATATCATTCTTAATTTGGTGATTGACAATAGTTTTGATCTCACCATTACGAGCAAGATAAGCCCATCCGCTTCCTTGTATGCCCATAGCAACTTTGGTAAATTCATCTTTGAAGTTTTCAAATGATTTAAAGTGTTGATCAATAAACTCTTTGGACGCTCCAATTGGTGTATTGGCTTCATCTGGAATCTGTAGTTGTGGAAAGTACATACTATGTAAGAACGCACCTGCTTCGTTGAAATCTAGATCACCTTCGCCAGAATTAAATCGATTAACATAAGTTCTATATAGTTTGCCATAATGATAATCTATAGCATCTTCACTTAGTACAGGTTCTAGTGCATCGCGGGCATAGGATAATTTCACTTGTTCAAGTTGTTTAACTTCTTTACCCTCTACTACATATTTTATAAAATTAAACATTATTTGTTTTTTCCTGAACGCATATTGGCTTGCCAATGTGCAAGTTGTCCTTTACGACCGCCTTGTTTGGCAATCTTTCTTAAACTGCTGATGCTGGCATGTTTAGGAATACCGTGTCTTGCACTATCACCCTTATCTTCAGGATGCCGACCGTCAGCAAAGTTCTCAAGTAGTTCGTTAATACGCATTTAGCAATTCCATTTGCGTAGTGCTAATGCTTTACGTGTTGGATCACCATTGGGTTTTTTCATAGGTCCATCAACACCGCTCATTCTAGCACAGAATGATTTACGACGTTTAGCATCTTTGCTACCTGCTTTTAATTTGCTGGGCTTAGTAGTTACTGCTGTTTGCAATTTGCTACCTGGATGCTCTCTACGATAACTAGCAACGCCTTTGGCATTTAGTCCGCCAGATTTACTTTTGCCTGCTTTGCGATGCCAGGCAGCGGATTCATCTATAAACTCGTATGCTCTCATTGTTTCTTAATCTTAGGTTGACGGGCTTTATACAAGGCCGCCGTTGCCATTACTTTTTTTTTTCGGGGCTCTTGTTTTTAAACTGGTGATACTTTTGTGGATCAGCATTTTGGAAGTTATCATTCCAGGCATCTAAGTCCATAGTAGGTTCTAATTGTCTCTCTACCATGGAATTTAATGATTCAAAGTATGGATCCACGCTCTCGTTCTTAGGATGTTTAATATGTGCCCAGGCAATGCTTTCGGCATCTTTCTTACTCTTGCCCTTCTTCATCATACTTGCAGTAATATGCTTGGCCTGTCTATCTACTTTAGCACCTTCTTTAACAAACTTTCCGCCCATCGATGGTCCGTGTTCCGGATCATTATCTTTAGCCATATAGTTGTCTGTAGATGGTCCCGTGGCAGACGGTTCAGATGTATCCATACTACCTTTCATATCGCTAGTAGCAGGAGAACTATCCATTTTATCGTCGGCTTTTGGCTTAACTCTTTCAAGACTATATTCGTAAAATTTTATTCCTTTAGACTTTAAGAAGTTCTCAAGTTCTTTACCTGCCTCCCCTGGTGAGCGATAGTGTGATCCTAAATTGATCTCTTTGCTAACTTCCTTGTCACCTACTTTAAACTTAACATGAGCAACTATATCTGGAAGTTGATTATGGCCGCCTGCTGGAACATCCGATGGGAATCCGCCGGCATTTGCGGCACCAATACCAAGTCCGATAGCACCTGCAACTGCGGCTTTCTTACCAAACTTTTTAATATCGTCCCATGAGCCTTCCGCCACACCTTGCCCTTTTAGTTGGCGAGCAACTGAATTTAACTGGCTTAAACTTACACTGCGAGTTGCATCGCTGTTAAAGATTAGGTCAACACTCATATGTTGGCCGTTTTTATAAAAATGCAATTCGTTGCTGGTTGTTTTGAAATGATCCGCACCATACTGACGCAATACTTTTACAGCATCACTCATTGGTAGTGTTTCCGCTACACCTTCCTCTACCTCTTTGGGTGCATATTTTTTATTCTGAGCGGCAATTTCTCTCTTGTGAACAGTATTATGAATATCCTTCATTTGATTCAGAATTGGATCTTTAACTGGCTTGACCAGTGCCTTGCCAACTTTCTTGATAGTATCTACTACGCCTTCCGCCACACCTTGCTCGGATTTTCTTTTTCCAAAAGTAGCATGTACAAGTTGATCTAATTTTGCATGGAAATTAGTTTCGGCATCTTTGCTAATACCGTCATCTTCTGCCACACCACGTCCGTGATTGCCACCTGTATATGTATCATAGGAACCTTGGCCCCAACCACCTGTAGCAGTGCTGTGATCTTCCTGTGCTACTCTTGGATCAATACCTTGTTCTTCTTGACTCTTTAAATAATCCCATACTGCCACTAACATACCTTCTACTTTGGCAAGTTTTTCTTGAGCCCACTCTGGCAAGTTTTCTTTATCGTCGATGGTATCTATTAAACCTTGAGCAGCACGAGCAATAGTATGTAAATCAGTTTTAGCCATGCCTGCTTCATCATCGTATTCGCCATTAAAACTTTCCATAAAAGGTTTCTTATGTTTTTCCTGACCTTGTTTGGCTGCTTTCTTTTTATCTTTGTGAGCACCTGCGCCTGCTGTTTTAGCATTCTTGGCAACGAAGTTTCTTGGGGTACTGGCTGGAATATTTTTCTTATCGCCTTCTTGTGCGATTAGATTATCACCACGCTTGCGTGTACCGCCCATGGGCACACTAACACTGGCAACACTACCTGAACTGGTACCACCACTGCTGCCACTTTCTAATACATAACGAGTTACATCGCCTTTTGATATTTTTTTAAATTCGTCGTTCATTTTGTTTTCATCCAATTTGCTACAGGGCTTACAGTGTTTGTTCCTTCTAACTCTTTACTAGACATATCACCATGATTAAGGTCAGTATATGTTGCTCCGACTGCTTTGTATGCATCTTTAAGCATATCTTGTTCTACTTTCGAATAAGGATGTGTGGTTTTCTTTTTGCCGACCCAACTTTTAGAATCTATTTTAACTGGAGTTTTTCCATCAGCACCTGCAACTGCTATACCTAATCTATAAGAAGTATAATCTCCACTTACGTGTTCGCTATCACCGTAGGTATTAACACCTCTAGTAGATTGCTGTTGTCTCTTGGTAAGTTTACCATCTTTCTTTTCAGTAATAAATTCTTGTGCTCTCATAGTGTTATTTATTCTTACCAAACCATAACTGAAACCATTCGTCTGTGCCTGGCTTAATGTTCTGTTCGCGTTGAATTTGCCCTTTATTACTGCCTACAACAGGCTGTCTTAGTGTGGCTTTGTATGCTGCTAAACGTTCTTGCCCACCTAATCCGCCCATAATAGCCGTGGCCATTAGTTCGTGTATAGGATCTTCCGGAGCCAAGTAGCAGTCATCTTCACTACTTTGCGGAATATCATTTACGGTTATTCGATATTGCTTCATTTACTACGATCTTGTTAATCAGAGCATCCATAATGTTCTCAACATCTTCACTAACCTTAACGCAACTATCCTTACCGTTCTTGGTACCGTTGTAGCGATATCCGTCCCAACATGCCTTACCGTCAGCACCTTTTTTCTTGCCTACGCTTTCTTGTGCGTCGCCACCAACTAAATCACCGGCTCGAGCAGGTTTGTTTTTCTTAGGTCCGGTGTTCTTCCATTGTCCAGCAGGTCCGAGTTTATTCTTTTTACTACCCGCGAAGTTGCTGGCTGGCATCATTGATTCGTGTGTCTTATCTACCCACGATTCACCTTTTCTTAATTTATTTAATTTAGCACGAATATTATTATTTCTTAATTCTAGTTCTTTGTATTCTGGACTACCATAATATTTTTTATGTAATGCATTCAATCCATCCATCCATGCTTTTTCATCACCACGGGTCGCTGCAACAAGTTGTACACGTTCACTATTAAATGGTTTTAAATACTGACGTAATTCGTCTTGTGCTTTTTCGTATTCTTTAGTGATACCATATAAATCGTGTTGATGTGACATATTAGGAATTTTTGGATTAGATGATTTTTCTTTTTGCCAAATTTTATCAACAATCATTTTTGCTTGTGTAAGTTGCATTTTGCTAGGATTAGAAAACTCTCCCGGACGAGTAGTAACTACATCAGCACCTCTTGAAATAATAAGTTTAGTGGGAGTAAATTTTATTTTATGTCCTTGATAAACTATTTCTCGATTTTCTGTATTATCCTCATTAGTCTTCTCGTCCTTCTTAGGTTCCGGTTTAGGGATACTTGAAGGGATAACAGATCGTGCCTGGCTTGCTGCGGTCTTACCTTGTACACGTTGTATAGCATTGCCTAATCTAACCGCAGCACTTTTAGGAGCCTCCATCATACCTGACTTATTTTGACTCATACTATGTAGAGTATTCAGTTCGTCTGACATAGCCTTGCCTGCTCGTTGAACATCACCGGTGTGTTTCATAACTTGGTAGCCTGTTTCAATTGCGGCCAAATATTGTTCTTCGGTGGGCTTCCAACCTTGAACATTCTTGCTTAGAAAGTTCATCATGCGTGGCAAGGTCTTTAGTAAATGTGCTCGATAATCTTCTGGATCATCCTGTGGGCCTTCCGACACACCTTCGTATGTATTGTCAGACGCTGATCCAACAGGAGAGCCTAAATTACTATCGCCGCCATCGCTGCTACTTGAAAAATGCTTTGCTCGGCGTGCTTCTTTTTTTGCTGCTCTCAAATTATCACGGAGTGTATCTGGAAAATGTGAGTTTTTAATGCGTACTATTTCGTCTGGAGTAAACTCATCGTAGTCGTCTTGATCTATGTTATAACTAGAGCCCTCCGCCACACCTTGCTTCAATTGTTTAATCAATTCTTCACGGCGTGCGTTTAATGCTTTTACTTCTGATGTATACCAACCAATTGACACAGAAGAATTGTTACGAACTTGTTTATACGCATCTTTGAGTTTTTGGTTAATCATTTTCAACTCAGTCTGTGGATCTTCAGAACCTTCCTCTACACCCCATTTAGGGCCATGGTCTCTGCCATCACTTTGAGCACGATCCTTCTGACGCTGTTGATCACGTTGTGCCCTGCGTTTCGCATCAGGAGCACCTAGACCAGTTAGATCTCGAGCCATGCGTGACATAGCATTGCTCGGGCTTTCGATTAACGCATTTAATAATCTTCTCTCTGCCAATGGCGTAGGTTGTGCCACTGGCGCAGGTTCATTTGGCACAGGTGCCTGCGGTTGTTGTATTCCCATACCTTTCCTTGTTATGTCCATTAGGTGTTTAATCCATTCAGCACCAAGTTTGTTAACATCAAATGCTTGACTCCAAAGAGCAAACTGTTGTTGTTCTGTTGCATTAGTATCTTTTAGAATGTTGCGTAGTCGAGTAAAACTCATACCTGTGCCACGCGGTGTTGGTTCTAATGTAACCTTAACATGCTCATACCCTTGGAATTTGTTAACAGCCTTCATTAATGCTTGTGGCATAGTGAGACCTGCCTGATCTTCACCTACCATAATGATGATATTATCGTAACGTGGCGGCTTACCCGGTAGTGGATTAATCAACTCGTGTTTGATCTTTTGTATTAATGATCCGCCATCTTGAGTCACTGTGGATATATTTTTAGCATATTCCGGATACAGTTTGTGCCATGTTTGGACTTTGACTGCCGGTGGAATTGGATCATCTTTGCCCTGTGCATTGCCAATAAACAAATATGGATCCCCGCCAACTGCTGCTGCTTTCTTAGTTGTATAGTCCCAAAGTTGTTCATGACCGATATGTCCAACAAAACTGCCGATGGCAACTACTGCGGTTTTAGCCTCACCTCTTGGACGCTCTGTTCTTGCATTAGCCTTGGCAGCGTTCTTAGCAGTGATAACATCACGTTGTTCTTGACTAGTAACCTTGATAGGACCTAGGCGACTATTGATAACAATACCTTCGTAGTCTTGTCCTAATAAATCTTTACCAATTATGTTAGGATCGTTGATGATTGCTTTTTCTAATGCCGCTGCCACTGGCTCTAATGCTGCCTTGACTTGACGTCGGGCTTCTAATTTGTTGCTGGCCAACATGGCCTTGAGTTCATCGATGTTCTCAACAGGTGGAACCAATGCTGTAACATCCAATGCTTCATTTTGTGTTAGGCTGTTGTCAATAAACATGACACTACCTGACTGTCCTACACTGGTTAACTCTTGTACAATTTTATTTGAATTGGGTAAATCATCACCTGTAGTAGCATCTGTAATACGGAACGGAACCAATGCAAGTTTAACACCTGCTGGTAATTTGTCGTAGTGTATGCCCACAAACTTTAGTTTACCTTCTGGAGTTTCTGTGGCAAATGGTAGATACAATACTTCACAGGTTACTTGTTTATTAACAAGGAATCCAGGTCCTAACTTGCTATCTACTAACTTAACAGCCGCCATCATTTCCGTAAACAAGTCATCAAATAATTGGGCACGCCCTAATACTTCTGGATCAGTAGTACCCTTCTTTTGATGATATGCTACAAAGCCTGGTTCGTATCTTGGTTCTGTTCTACTGGTGCCCATGAAAGGCTTACCATCAGAATTCTTACCGAATCTGCCACCGAATCCATCTACTTTGACGTTTAAAGGAATGTTTTGTAGTTTAAAATTGCCGTTTCCGTCGTGAATTTCGTCTAATAAATCTAACAAGTCAGCAGGCTTAAGATC
>JAUKPS010016968.1:0-10654 GCA_032273165.1 Chlorellidium tetrabotrys | reverse complement strand
TAGCAGTTCAGATAAACGATCCGAAAGACTCACCAGCAAGAGTGGAACTGATATTTCAGGACAAAATATCATGCGAACAAAGCCTACAGAGCATGACATATTGGTTAAAGTTTAATCAATTTAAAATTGAAGGAAAGTGTATAAAAAAATGAAACTCAGTGATAAAATTACTATTGTAGTACCCTGCAAGAATGAAGAAGATTATATTCATCATTTATTAGATTCATTACGTTTTCAAAACATTGGTGATACCAAAGTTATAATTGCTGACTGTTCAACGGATAATACTAGACAAGTCATAAAAGATAATAGTACTTCATTAAATGTAGAAATAATTGATGGTGGTCCTGTTTCCATTGCAAAGAATAACGGTGCTAAATTAGTCACAACCCCTTACATATTATTCATAGATGCAGATGTCCGTTTCTTTAAGAATAATGTTATACAAGATGCTGTTAATTTGATTGAAGCTAAATCATTGGATCTTATCGGGTTAAACATAAAATGTTATGATAAAGACCCAAGAGCAAAGCTAGGATTTATTATTTTTAATACAATTAACCATGCATTGAAATATTTCTCCCCATTTGCAGTTGGGGCATTTATGTTGACACGTAGAGATAAGTTTGAAGAATTTGGTGGGTTCCCTGAAAAGTTTGCAACATCTGAGGACTACTTCTTGTCTCGGAAATACAGCCCAAAAAAATTCAGAATTGTAAAACATCACTTTGGACAAGATAGTCGTAGATTTAAAAAGATGGGATATATGGGTATGGCCAAGTATCTTGTTAAGAATTTTGTCAATCGTAACAATAAAGCTTATTGGGACAGCCTAGATTCATCTAAATATTGGAATTAACGAGGCTAATTACAATAATTTATTGGGTAGTAAAATGATTGTCATAGAGCCTTGTATAAATACAATACTATGAAAAAACTACTACTATTATTATTCGTACTGATTAGTTCAGTTGTCCACGCACAATTACCAACTTCTACGGTACCACTACCCACAGATATTGCCGCAATTAAGAAAGCAAACGTTCTTATTGTGGCAATGACCAAAAAAGATAATCCTCCTTTCTTCAGTGGTGAAGGGGATGATATCAGAGGTCTTGACGTTGAGATTGCACGAAGAATAGGCGTAATGCTTGGAGTTCCTGTACAGTTTAGACGAGATGCTGAAAGTTTCGCTGAAGTTGTTGAACAAGTACGAGACGGCAGAGCAGATGTTGCAGTAAGTAAACTATCTGTTACAGCACCTAGACTACAAGTTGTTAGATTCAGTGATCCTTATATTAAACTAAGACAGAGTTTAGTTATTAATCGACTATGGTTAAGTCAAAACAGTCAAGGTCGTGAAGTATATCAAGTCATTAGAGAATTTAACGGCAAGATAAGTTTCATACGTAACTCAAGCTATGATACATTTGCACGTACTAACTTCCCTAACGCTGTATTTCTTCCAGAAGATAAGTGGGACGTAATCATTGATAAAGTTACACGTGGTGATATTGCAGCCGCATATAGAGATGAGTTTGAGATTAAGAAAATTGCTTTTGAAAAGCCAGATGCGGCAATTACAACAAAGAGTATTACAATCAGTGACAGCGTGGACAATATTGCTATCGCAGTAAATCCTAAATCACTACAATTGTTAAGCATTATTAATTACATTATTAAAAATGAATACAACAACATTGACACTAAAAAGTTAATGGATCGCTACAAAGCTGAAAAGAAATAAGGACCTAGTATGACAACCGCACATTTAAAAACGTTTTTAACAAGCCCGTGGACCATACTTGGTTCTATTATAGTGGGTGTACTGAGTGGAGTTTATGCTCCTGAATTCAGTTTGAATTTTGAAAGTCTAGGTGGCATCTACATCAGCTTACTTAAAGTTGTTGTTCTTCCATTCTTACTAGCAACTATATTAGTTGGTATTATTGGGTTACTACAAAAAGAGGGCAGTCAACAACTAATTCGCAAAATCATTGTAGGCTTTGTTGGTAGTATGTTCTTAGCCGCAACTATTGGTGTAGGTACTGTTCTTGTTACAGGAACTGAAATGACTCCCGAGAAGAAAACACAACTTGGTGTACTAGTCAATAACAAAGACAGCGGAACAGATTTAAACATTACTCTTAAAGAACCAATGCCAACTGCGCCCGCAGTAAGTGCAGGTAAAATGGCAGAGAAGTTTATTCCAGAAAACATTTTTAACACACTGAACAATGGTGAGAGTTTGAAGATTGTTATCTTCTGTTTAATCTTTGGTGTTGCTCTTGGACATCTTCAAACAGAAGGCCAACGCATGTTGGTTGAAGTATTAAAGAGTGTTCAACAAGCAAGTATCAGTATCTTTAAGTTTTTAAACTACTTCTTACCAATCGCACTATTAGCAATGATTGCCGCACAGGTTGGTAAAGTGGGAGTGGGTATATTCTTAACCATGTTTGATTTTGTAATGCAACAGTTCATTGGTGGACTATTAGTAGTAGCCGCAGGTACTGCTATGATTTGGTATCGTAGTGGTTTGAGCCTTGCTACAGTTATTAAAGAAACTAAAGAAACATTGATTGTTGCTGTTAGTTCACGCAGTAGTTTAGCTTGTATCCCATACGCACAAGAAGCACTACACAAACTACATTTTGATAAAGGTGGTGTTGAACTAACAGTTCCACTAAGCTTCACTGTGAACCGTATTGGTAGTATTGTTTACTATGCTATTGCTACAGTATTCATTGCCAACATCTATGACGCACCACTAGGTTTTACCGGATTGTTAGTTGTATTGTTAGGTAGTATCTTAGCTGGATTAGCAAGTGCTGGTACAACAGGTATTCTTACAGTTGCCACAGTTGCGGTTGTTTGTGACTTACTAAAACTACCAAGTGAAGCTGTATTAGTCTTATTGATTGCCGTTGATCCATTAATGGATATGATACGTACAGCAAGTCATGTGCATGGTAATGTAGCAGTAACAGCATTTGTCTGCGACAAAGAGGTAACGACTGGTGGACAAACTTAAAGACTTCCTCTTTAGTTTACTGACATATATAGGCGAAAGTCCATTTCGCCTATTCACCGTTGTCTTCCTCTGTATACTAGGATTTGGCGGCTGGATAGTTTATACAGAAAAAGACGCATTCTTAGCAAGTTATCGTGCCCAACAGGCACTACCCAAGATGAATGGCAAGTATGATGAGGCATTTAACTTCTTATTAAAGAATACTGACGCAGAAATGGTTGCTTTTTTAGAAGTCAATACGTTACTTAATACACGCAAAGTAATTTACTTGTCTACTCGCAATAGCGGCAGAGATAAAAGAAATGATGGTTTAGATGTTGGATTGTTTAGTAAAAACTATGACAACAATAATGACGTTATTGGTTTAATGTCTGGCAAGATTCCTTGTAGCCCATATGCAAAACCTCAAAGTCTTATTGGCTTTGTGTATAAAGAATATGGAGTTAACTATATGTGTCGTATTAGCGTACCAGCAGAGCCTGGTGTATTCATAGGACAGATTAGCGTAGGTTGGAAAGAAAAGCCAGACGATGTAGAAGCCGCACAAACTGCCATGGTCATTGCATCAAGTTTATTATTCAACAAGAAATGAAGCGTCTAGGTATACTAGGTGGAATGGGTCCGGCAGCAAGTGCTGAGTTCATAACTAGACTAATACAACAAACCCCCGCAAGTTGTGACCAAGAACATATTCCATTTGTATTATGGAATGATCCTCGCACACCCGATCGTAGTACAAGTCTGCGTAACGGTGATGATAGACCATTACCGTATTTGATAGAAGGTGTACAAGCATTAAAGTTCTCAGGGTGTGATTTGATTGCCATACCCTGTAATACAGCACATTTTTGGTACAGCGAATTAAGTAGATTGAATGTAAAAATCATACACATTGTAGATAGCGTAGCCGATGCATTACGTGAAGTTAATGTTACAGGGACGATTGGTGTGATGGGTACACACGCTACTATTGAGTTAGGTCTTTATCAATATATGCTGAATAAATCAGGCTGGGATTGTATCACACCAACTAAAGAAGAAATGAATAACTTAGTACAACCTGCAATTGATTTAATCAAAGGTGGAAACATTGTTCAGGCACATTCAATGTTAATGACTGTAATAAACAGTTTAATTACTCATGGTGCAACAGCAGTTGTGTTGGGGTGTACTGAAATACCTTTAGCAATACGAGAAACTGAAGAAAACAATATCCCATTAATTAACAGTATTGATAGCTTAGTTAAAGCAGTAATAAAAGAATATACTAAATAATATGATAACAAAAAGGAAATAAAATGAAAAAACTATTAATAATATTAGCTTCATTGCTACTATCAAGTCCAGTATACGCTCAACCTTCTAAGGATGGCATTACAACTTGTAAGGGTGAGTATGCACTATGTGCCGCAAGTACTTGTAAGCCTACTGGCAAAATGATTACTGGAAACAACGGTGTACCTTACCCTGAAGTAGAATGTCGTTGTCCTATTCTTGATGGCACTAGTATTGCTGATACCAGTGCTGGTAATATGAAGGGCAGTTGTGCCGCTACAGATAGCAACCATGTTTGGAGTTTGTTTGCACCTAAATTGTTTTATCCACAAGAAGCTAATAACTTCAGTCCTCTACCTTGGAAACAAAAAGCTACAGTGCAGAAATGTGATGCTAGTTTGAATCTAGGCGCACAATCAAGTAATTGCTTTAGTTGGAATTGTAAGAAAGGTAGTGATGGTATTGCAATATGTTCATGCCCATCTGGTCAGGTACCGGCAGCAACATCATTCTTAACAGAAGCAGGTCAGGGTAATCCAGAAGCTTGTGCTCAATACCCTGTAAGTTTACCAATCAATGCACAAGACAAAGCAGAAGCTAAAGGAAAATAAAATGGCAGAAGTAAAAACATTATCACGCAGTGAACGTGAAGCACAAATTAAAGATAGAGCAGGATGGGTCATTACTGTTATTGCACTATTGTTAGCAGTTACAACATATGTTGCTAATGGATTCAGTAGTAAAATACTAACCAATACAATCAAAGCAAACGATACTTGGAACTTCTATCAAGCTAAGAGTATCAAGCAAAGTATTGCTGAGGGGCAACTAGAAGATGCCAAAGATCCAAAACGTAGAGAACAACTAGAGGCTAAGATTGCCCGTTATGAGTCTGATCCTGCTAAAGGTGAAGGTAAAAAAGAGTTGATGGCTAAAGCATTACATATTGAAGCCGAGCGTGATGAAGCCAAAAAACATACACCGTGGTTAACATTTGCCGGAATGGCATTTCAGTTAGCTATTGTATTATTATCTGCCAGTATACTAGCTGTAGATAAACGTATGTTTTGGGGAAGCATCGGTGTTAGTATATTTGGTTCATTACTATTAGCCCAAGGCATTTGGCTTATTCTACCATTTGTGATATAATTATCAAATGAAGATTAAGGAATTGATGGAAGATACAAACAAAAAGATGCCACATCTATACTTAGATATGGATGGGGTTCAAGCTGATTTCTTTGGGGCTTGGGCCGCAAAGCATAATGTTGGTAATTACAAAGAAATTCCTGATACTGAAACATCAATAAATGAGTTAGCCTCAAGTAGCCCTGAAGAAGTATATAAGTTTTTTAGAGAACTACAACCTCTTCAAGGTGGAGGCAAAGTCGTTCAATGGTTAAATCAACATAACATTCCATACAGTGTATTAAGTGCTCCATTACGTGGCCCATATGCTAGTGCTAGTGTAGAAGCTAAAAAAGATTGGTTAGATGAACATAATCCAAATGCTACACAAAATGCTATCTTTACACAACATAAACACAAATACGCATTGAATAATGGTGAACCAAATGTCTTAGTAGATGATTATGGTAAGTATTTAAATCTTTGGAGCAATGCAGGTGGTATTGCTGTTAAGCATGAGGATAGTAATACGGAACATACCATTGGTGAATTAGAAAAGATTTATGCACCATATATAGCCAGATAAGTATAATATGTCTAAACCAGGTCAAGACCAAATACGCTATGAAGTGATTACCCAAGAAGATGAAGTTACGGGTGATTTACTGTTGCCCATTCCTCCTCAATTACTTGCTCAGTTGGGATGGAGTGAGGGTGATGAGATTGAATTCGCCATAGATGAAGGTGGCAAATACATCTTAAAGAAAACAAACAAATGAGTTATCCAACATACAATACCACCATGATAGGTAATTCTGTAAATACAGGTACTACTAGCACAGTTACTATACCCAATAATAGTTCTAGTGGAAGTTTATATTGGGGCTTAAACGGGACAAGTGTTAACCCTGGACAAGTATACACATCCAATGGCACTAATGGTAGTTGGGGTAATATATCATTGGTTGAATCTAACTTAAATGGGGCAACTCTTAGCGTTAAAGGTGATGCTGATTTTGAAGGTGAACTAACTATTAAGGGAAAAAGCTTAACCGATATGTTGGAAAAGATTGAAGAACGATTAGCAATTCTTCACCCAAATCCTGAACTTGAAGATAAATGGGATGAGCTAAAAGAATTAGGCAAACGCTATAAAGAGCTAGAACAAGAAATCATAGAAAAAGAGAAGGTTTGGGCAATACTAAAGCGGTAAGATTTGACAAATAATCCATATTACGCTATAATAGAAACTGTTTAATAACTATGACATACACATCATGAC
The DNA here is from genome assembly GCA_032273165.1 of Chlorellidium tetrabotrys. Classification (NCBI taxonomy): domain Eukaryota; class Xanthophyceae; order Mischococcales; family Botryochloridaceae; genus Chlorellidium; species Chlorellidium tetrabotrys. Next base: position 3,935 of record JAUKPS010016968.1, on the reverse strand, counting down.
CATGCATTTAGAAGGACCCTGGCTTAGTACCGGCGGCAAACGTAAAGGCAAGATTAAATTTCGCAATAGCGCAGAGGCACAAAAGGCAAGACAGCTTGATGCCGACTGGAAAGAGTTACAGAAAAAATGGGAAGTTGACGCTGATGACAAAAAGCGCAAACGTGCATTATCTGCCGAACCATTACAATATACATTATCGGCGCCAGCCGGGCGTGAGACAAAACGTATTGCTAGTTTAGATACTGGTCATTCAGGAGCTGTTCGCACAAAAGATATTCCACAATATACAGGTACCAATATTGTCGGCATTTCTACATTACATAAAAGTAATGCGGTTCCGGTTTTTAGTAGGGAAGAAGCGATTGATATATCAAAAATGAGAAGGTAGAATGGCAAAAGAAGAAGGTTTAAGAATGGACGGTACGGTAACTGATGTGTTACCTAACGCCATGTTTCGTGTCACAGTAAATGGCACAAATGTAATGGGTTATATCTCTGGTAAAATGCGCCAGCATGATATTAAAGTTCTACTCGGGGATACAGTAGAATTAGAATTTAGTCCATACGACTTATCAAAAGGCCGAATCGTGCGCCGACGTTAATCCTCCGATAGTCTTTCATACGATAAATATATGTATGAGAGATATAATTCAATTACTTGAGGACAAGGCTAAACCTCAAGATATAGAAATCATACCATTAAACTTCACCGCTAGTGAGGTTAAACCTGTTCTTAGCCAGGATACTCTCGACCTACATTACGGGAAGCTTGCCAAAGGTTATGCTGAACGATATAACAAGAATGAGGGTGACAAAGATTTTAACTATGCAGGTGCATTCTTGCACAACACATTATTCCCACAATTCCGTGAAGTTAGAAATAACAATAAACCAAATGGTCCTATGTTAAGTTTCATCAATAAACACTACAAAACTTATGATGATATGAAGTCTATGTTTGAAACTGAAGCTATGAAGATACAGGGTTCTGGATGGATATATCTAGCATATGACGGTAGTATAAAAACAATCAAAAACCATGAAGTAAGAAATGATATTCTGCTATTGATTGATTGGTGGGAACATGCCTGGATACTAGACTACGGTGCAGATAAGAAAAAGTACCTAAAAGAGCAATGGAAAATAATCAACTGGAACGTAATTAATACAAGATGGGGCCGAAGTTTATGATAGAAATAACAGAGAATGCGTCAACAAAGATAGCTGATATTTTAGCTGAGGAGAACAATCCAAAAGCTAGAATACGTGTATTTGTACAGGGTGGAGGATGTAGCGGAATGCAATATGGTTTTACCATAGATGAAGAACAAAATGAAGATGATTTTGAGATACCAGCGGGGTCTTTAAGTATGTTGGTAGACAGTATGTCAGCGCAATATTTACAAAATGCAAGCATAGATTATGTTGAAGATTTGAATGGTTCACAGTTCAAAATTAGTAACCCAAATGCACAAACAACATGCGGGTGCGGGAGTAGTTTTAGTCCAAACTGATGCTATCACATTTAGTCCTTATTGATAAATACATAATAAGGATTAAATTATGGCAATTTCAGGCGAACAAGTAATAGCTATTGGGCTTCAAAATGAGTCCACCGGTAGTGATTCATTATTCACTGCCTTCACCAAAACTAAAGATAACTTTTCTACATTATTCACTACTGCTAGTCCATACAATACATTTACTGGAAATACCGGTATTACTGTAAATGCAAATAGTACTGCAGGAACAGTGGTTATCACTAATACAGGTGTTACTAACCTTAGTGTAACTAGCAATAGTCTATCTATTACGGGTAGTCCAATTACCTCTACCGGAACATTGACTGTTGATTTACCAGCAAATGTTGCAGTGACTGGTAAATTAACCTTAAGTGGTAGTGAGAATTTACAGGATGGTGATGCCGCAAATCTAGAAGTTACTGTAAGTTACATAACAACAACAGGACCTAGTACTGCTACATTAGCTACTGGATCTGTAGGACAAATTAAAACATTTATAACAGGGGTATACGGTGGTAATATGGTTATTACTGCCGCTAATCCTGGATGGGGCGGAAATGGTACAATGACATTCACTAGTGCTGGATCAGGATGTACCTTACAATATATATCAAGCAAGTGGTTCTGTATAGGGAACAACGGCGTGACATTTGCATAAAGTTTGGAAATAAAAATGACAACAATTAAAATCACAGAATTAACCGATATCGGTGCTAACTTAGCAAGTTCTACAGTATTACCTGTAGTTAACATGTCCGGTACACCTACAACACAAAAAACAGTATTAGGTAATATTGCTAATGTTATATTAGGGAATGCAGGTGGCAATTATGTAGCAGTAGGTGCCGCAACGCTTGCAGGTACTGTAACTACTAACGCACAACCAAATATTACCAGCACAGGTAGTTTAACAGGGTTGACTGTAAGTAATGCAGCCGGTACTGTTAATTTTAGTAATACAGCAAACGTAACATTAGGTGCTGTTGGTAATCTGCATATTGCAGGTGGTACAGCTGGTCAATTGTTATCTACTAACGGTAATGGTACTTTAAGTTGGGCAAGTGATACTACTACATATGGTAATAGTAATGTTGTATCATTGATGGCATCATTTGGTAGTAACACAATTACAACTACAGGTAATATATCAGTTGGTAATATCATTGGTAATGGTCAAGCATTGACTAATATTGCAGGTGCTAACGTATCAGGTTTTGTTCCTAATGCTAATGTTGCTAATACAGCATTTGCAGTGGCGGCGGCAAATGTTACTGGATTAGGTAATATTGCTACAATTAATTTAACTGGTAGTAATAGCAATGTGTTATACGGCAACGGAGTATTTGCGGCAGGTAGTGGTGGATTACCATTAGCTAACGGCACAAGTAACTTTAATATTGCTACAGCCAACGGTAATGCAACTATAACATCTAATAGTCAAACGTGGACTTTTGGTGAAACCGGTTACATAATATTTCCAACATTAACCGTAGACATACATGATGGTGGCAATCAAACAGCACAAACATTACAGTTTGGTGATACGACTCAGCAAGCAATTATAACTGGACCAACACCTAGTGCTAATACAAACGCACAACGATTAATCATTCAAGGTCAACGTGGTAATGGTACAGGCGAAGGCGGTGACGTTTATGTATGGGCAGGTGATAGTGATACAGCCGGTGGTGATATTAAGATTTACGCAGGTGATGCTGATAGTAATATATCAGGTGCCGGTGGTTATATAAATCTAGCCGGTGGCGATGGATTTGATAATGGTGGCGCCATAACAATTAATGGTGGTATAAGTGCAAATAGCGACGGTGGACAAGTTAGTATGGCCGGTGGTCAAGGTCAAGTTGATGGCGGACCTATTAATATCCAAGGTGGGTATGGCTCTACTGGTCAAGGTGGGCAAGTTAATATTTTAGGCGGTAGTTCTAGTGTCGGACAATCAGCATATGGTAATGTAGTAATTGGTAGTGGGACACAAGCTTGGTCATTTAACAACGCCGGTAACTTAGTATTGCCAGGCAATACTTTTGCAGTTAACTATGCTAACGGAACACAAGTATCAATCGGTGGTGGTGGTAATGCTAGTACAGGCAATGTGACATTTGATGATGTGACAATTCAAGGTGATAATAGCGTATTGAATCTAAGTGCTGGTCCAGACTTCACTGCTAATTTGGCTTACTTACAATTAAGAGCAGGTGATGTAGCAAGTCATATTCACTTAGAGACAGGTAATGCTACTGCATATGATTTGATTATAGGTGACGACCAAAAGTATGTCCAAGTAAGTAGTACCGGTGATATCATTATGAGTTCGTATGATGGTAACACATCATATATCTGGACATTTGACCAAGAAGGTAACTTAATCTTAGCAGGTGGTGAGAGCGCAAT